>VTPC01005183.1:97043-148044 GCA_011009095.1 Ignelater luminosus
AAAGTTATTGCTTTTGTAATTATTTTTTGCCTTTTTAGACTAGTGTTTTGTGACTGACTGTAGTAGCAGAAGGTAGAAAATTGTAATATCATTTTTATGGTTAAAAAAAATCTTTTCTTAAGATCTCACATTAATTGTTGGTATCTAGCAATCTACGCGTCATTTCTCTATTTTTCAATTGATTAAGCGTCGCATTTATACAGGATCGCTAAAAAGTATGGAAACACGCTACCCCCGCAGAAACGGTAAGAGATAGACAAATGGAATTTGTAAAACTTAAAGCAGGTATGTTTGGCCATGTTTTGCGAAGATAATTAAAAACAAATCTTCAATTGTTTTTTCGTACGACCGCCATATTGGATTTTTCTAAATAGAACACCCTGTATATGATCTCATATTTGGATAGCGATTTTGAAGACAAATCCAATGATATAAGGGTTGCCATACTTATCTTGAAAGAGTTTGGAGATCATCGCTATTCTTTTTTACTATTTTACTATTAAACACCCGTAAACACAAAGCAAACTTATGCTTAGGCAGCAAAGTCTGCTGCAATGCTCCTGCTACATCCAGCAAAGGAGATACACCAAAGTACAAGATTGTTATACAGCTAGTACGAGGTCGACCGCATAATAAAGTCAAGAAATAAAATGGTGATTCTCGAATTCAATGACAAAACAATTGAGAAGTTGGTGGAGAATGATGAACTTAAGAAAGCAGGTTTAACCGCCAGGCGTCAAATAAAGCTCAATCCCAAATTTGTCATTTATGGAGTGCCAGTCAGCATACCAAAAGAAAAACTGGAGAGCGTGCTTCGAGAGCAAAACTCTCAGGAAAACAAGCGATGGGAAGACATCGACCTGAGGGTACTGAACCATAGAAACGTCGTCAGACTGTAGCCGGAAGATTCTCAACCGCGATAAGCCACACTATAAAAAATTAGCTGCGAGTTTGCCGATGTTTCAAGTGCCAGCACTGTGGGCACTTGGCACAAAACTGTCAGCGAGAGGCCGTATGTGTCCAGTGCGCCGAAGCACATAAAACCAGAGACTGTCTGACACCAGGACGAAAGCCAAATATGGTAATTACCACAAATATAAGCAGCGAGTCACAGACCATACAGCAACCAAAGCTGTAGTTTGGCATAACTACCACACTGATGGCAAGGCAGAAGCAGTACTAGAGTTCTTGGTGCGAAACGACCTCCTGTGCCTAAATAAACCAGATAATCCGATCGCCTCCAAATCTGCAAATGGGGAAAGTAATATCGACCTAACAATTAGTAACCAACGCGACAGAAAGACTAGTGCAAAGCTGGGAAGTAAAAGGAAATAAACTAGCAAATACGACATGACTAGAGTAAACTAAAACCTAACGAACATAAATAATAAAAGGGTTGCTGAGGGAACTAGAGGGACTACTATGGGAGCCCACCATAGAACATATTAACGAAAGAGTTAATGCGCAACAAGTGGATTACAGAAAATAATGAAAAAAGTACTGCATAGAAGAAGGGCACATAGAGGCAAACAGGAGTGGTGGAATGATACCCTCAAAAAAGCGAGAATACAAACCCAGCATAGCAGCATGGTAGTGAACCTGGAAGACGGAATACCAGACCACCCAATACTTTTGGAACGGTATCGTGCCGCGAAAGAGTCTTTCAAAAGCAAGATAGAGAAGGCTAGACAGAAATCGTGGAACGAGTATGTGGGAAAGAAACTTGCTTCCAATCTATAGGACGCCTCCTACAGGGTGGTTACCTCCAAAGTCAAAACCACAATAAGAACACCGGGCACACGAGCGAGCATCGAGACCCGCTACAGGCAGTAATCGAACAGAAATTCCCAGACGATGATGAAGAAATGGATACTTACAGTCACAGAGAGATGGGACACAACGCCTGAACTGTTTTGCAACACTGTTAGTTACTATTGCGATTAATTCTGTTAAATGCTTCCAGCACTGCTTCACGTAGCTGTTCTACATTACTGTAATTGAAATGACTTCCATACACTTTATTTTTTATAGTTTCCCACAAGTAATAGTCGAGATGTGTCAAGTCCGCTGACTTGGCTGGCCACTGAGCAGGTGTATTAGTCGTTATTACTCTCTTATAAAAACGGTCATTCAAATAAGTGATAACAGCTCTTAGTGTGTGTGAACTATAATTCTTTAATTTTTTATTTGATTAAGATTTTCTTGAGATTTTGATATTTATATACTATTTATACTTGCTTGGGTTTCTATGCTTTTTATGTAATTAGTACTTGTACAAATTCTTATTGTTTTTATTTAATGTATGTATCAATTATTATTTAGTTTTATTGTACCTATAACTTCCTTATCACACGCTCAAGGCCACCTTCTGAGTGTAGCCGGCCTAACACCAAAAAAGAATCTTAGTTAACGTGAGTACTATTGTAATGCAAGGTTACGTTACAAGACTGTACTTTAACGCTAATTTCTTACCACTCGTACCAACTGTGTTTTTTGAACTTTGCAACAATGACAACAACAAAAGTTGTTGTAAATAGTTCTACGGGAAACACATTCATTACGAAAATGTTTTAACGTCGTTCTTAGATTTTGTTGTCTAAGCATATTGTACACACGCTCTTGTAAATCATTGTTATCTACTAGTTTTATGTTGATTTCAAAATTTATAACAACGTAAATTGCAAGAGCAGTAACTGTCTAAGCAAGTGCAAAAAATTAACTGCCAAGCTTACTGTCTGGATTTGTGCGTTTACAAAATGGACATACTTTAGCAATTTAAACATGATTCATGCAGTTCTCGCATTACAGCAATAGCATAAATTGAACACAGTATAATAATAATTAGAGAAGCCTTAAGTTTATTTTCAACGAGCAATAAAATCCATTTTGTTTATAAGCAATTATTAATTGCTGCTTTTTTCAATATGCGAATGCTTTCATAAAGAAATAATTATTATTTGGAATATAAACCCACGCTCTGTTGAATTAATGCAATTCTGGTGATGAACCATGTAAACTAACCGTCTGATGACTGTTGAAGCCTTTGTAATTAGTAATTACATTAATAAAGGCAAACTAAATATAATAAATAATAATTTTTTTAAATTTTGTCGAAAATTTGTGTTGTACTAGATCATGTAGCTGTCACGTCTAAATCAAACATTTTTAAATCTCATCGTGGCTGGAACATTCATAAGTGATGTTTGGTTATTTATATGCTATATCACAGCTACATCACAGCTATATCACACACATACATAGTATGTTATATCACTGTTATATAATGATGGCAAATTTATTTAGTGTATTTATATAGCTGCTGCATCGCTGTTATATAGCTAGGACTCCACTGTTATATGTTGGTGACCTTGTTGTTATGTGTCAGTGATAGATTGACCAAAATTTGAGGCTCAACATTGAAATCTCGTAAAGGGTAAGAGATATGAAGTCGGTTAAATTAGAAGAAAGTTGGCTATTTCCGAGATCAATTTACTTATGCTTTTGTTTTTTCAAAAAAGTTCACAGCTTACTAGATATTTGCTAAAAGTAAAATTATCTTATTTTCTTTAAAGTGCAGTATTTTAGGAACGAGCAAAGATAGAAAATAACAGCAAAGATGATGTTTTAGAGAATTTACTCCGAAACACAAAAAAATTATTTTCGTAATAGTCTTTCGCTTTACTTCGGCGGTGAAACGTGAATCCAATTTTTTTCTAATGGAGCGCTTACTTGATTTCCATATTACTGAATAGCACGCCTTAAATGCTTTTTAGTGATACTGGTTTGACATAGATATTCTTTTGTTTTACCGACTTTTGAAGTGAAAATCATTTTTCCTCAATAAATCAAGTAGGTTTTCTATTTACCAAATAACTATAATCAAACGGATTTTACTATTTTGTGTTTGTTCTTGATTTTACTACATGTTATCTTTATTTAAGTTCCCGAAGTTTATTGAAATGTAAAGACAGGATTATGGAAGCAATTGGGTCTAGTTCACACACTATGCATCTTAATCCTAATTCTAACACAGAATATCTTTGTTTTAATTTGGATATTAGACATTCAGATTTGGGTAGAATCGAAAGTACAACTTTAGCAATAGAACGTCCTTGGTAATACACGACGTCATGAAATTGAGTATAAGTGTTTAGCAGATATTTGTATGATAACCACAATGTATACTGCTCTACTATATAGTTGAACATACAGAAAAGTAGGTATCCATAATTTTCCAAAGTGTCCAGCTTTAGGTTGTTGTTTCGAAAGTGACTGTGACTTTTTGTTTTCTGTGGTGACAAATTGTATCTGATTTATTCACAAGTTATTTTGTTGAGACTTACTTACAAAACATAACCAAAAGAGCTAATTTTAAATTAATTTTTTGAATAAGTAGCAATGGATGGTAGAGAGACAAATCTTTTTATTTGTTTCGTCAGAAGATTGCTTTAATCTTATCTGGAAGTACACGAGCATACCTCTTGTAACCTCTGGTCTAATTCTGAACTACTTCCAGTTGTGGTGATTGATCTCAATCAGATGTTTATAAGATGCAACAGTTGTTTGTAGTTTCGAGCTTAATTGTCTGTTTTCAAAGCTTTTAAAATGAAATTGTTAACAAAACTACTTACTATTTTTATGTTGTCACGTACTTCAAACATGCGCAAGCTGGGTTGTCATTTATGTTGTTTAGCAAAACAAAGAAACTCATGTTTCACATTTCTCAAACAATTTAATTTCGTCTAACGTTTCTACAAATAAACTACGTTGTGACTACGTGACACTAAATCTGGTTTTACTTTTATATTTGTTTCTAATTTGCTCTGTCGATTTTGAAACAACACACATTCGTTTTTTTTAACTTTTATTATTTTACAAAACTAATAAGTAATAACTAAATAAAAGAATAGAACAAGAAAACATTACATACAGTAATTTTATTCTTAAGATCACATTCTTTCTGAGCTTTTATTCAACACTTATTTAATTAACCGCGAGTAAAAATATTAATTACATAAACGCAAATTATGATATTCAATTATTATTTACTTTAATTATTAATTAATATTTAGTTTCGCTTGCTTTCTCACTGAAGTTCTTCATACATGATACATATTTTCCTGTTAACAAGAGATGTTGAATTAATATATAACATCTGCACTACAAATACCTAAGAATGCCTTTTGGATTGAAAAATGCTCCCAGTACCTTTCAAAGAGCAATGGACAACGTCCTGCGTGACATCACTGGCAAATGCTGCCTAGTGTACATGGATGACATAATCATTTTCGGATCCGGACTTACAGAACACCTAGAAAACCTAAGAAAAGTCTTCCAAAGGCTGAAAGATGCCAATTTACAGGTGCAGCTTGACAAATCAGAATTTTTACATAAGGAAACTAAATTTTTGGGACACATTGTATCTGCAGAAGGAATCAAAGCAGACCCATCCAAAATTGAAGTGATTCAAAATTTTAAATTACCATCAACACAGAAACAGATAAAATCATTTCTCGGGATAACAGGGTATTACAGAAGATTTATTCATAATTACGCAAAAATTGCTAAAGCATTAACACAGTGATTGAAGAAAGAAAACAAAATCAAACATACGTCTTCCTTTAGTCAAAGTTTTGAAACATTAAAACAAAGCATCATCAATGAGCCTATTCTGCAATACCTAGACTTTACGAAACCATTTAATATCACGGTTGACGCTTCGAAATTTGCTATTGGAGCCGTTTTAAGTCAAGGAACTATAGGAAACGACAAGCCTATCAGTTTTGCTAGCAGGACCTTAAATTCGGCAGAAGTGAACTACTCTACTATAGAAAAGGAATGCCTGGCCGTCGTATGGGCCAATTTTAAACCTCGAGACTTAGTTTTTGGACACATACAGAGTAACTTAGAATTGTTTGAACGAACACCTTTAGTCGAACTAAAAACTTCTTACATTGAGAATCAAAAACAAATTATGTCCAAATTATATACCGATATTAAAACAAAAGAGGTTTAAAGAAAATCGCAACTTATTGAAAAATTAAAGTGAAAAATAAAAGACCCTCAAACTACCACTGTACAAACTACAAAAGGTTACGAACATTTAAAACCTAGAACACAAATAAAACAAAAGTTTAAACCGGTGAATTTGGTTTCAGATCAAGGCCAAATCGTGCTTGCCGATACCGGGAAAAAGATACACAGATCAAATCTGAAGATTAGAAAATATCAAGAAAACCAGAATGAAGATTCTTAATGGCATTTTCTTGCTAACTTTATTAACTTTAGTTATAGTGATTATCAAATAATTAATCTTAGTAATAAATACGGAATTTTACCTTTTAAGCTTGGAAACGCTAGAATTTTAGAAACTAATTATGCTTACGCTTTCAAATTAGATTTAGAAATATTTCTTGAACAATATCAAAAAATAAATGAAACATATTATAACCTCCCTCACACCACTCATTAGTACGAGCAAAATCACCACAAAACTCTAGAAGTCATTATTAATCGAAAATTTAGTGATATCCATAACAAGCTTTCAAACCTTATTCCATCCCTCAGATCAAAACGTAGTTTATTTGACGGATTGAGGAATGCGATAAAATTTCTGACCGGTAATTTAGATCAAGCAGACGCAAAGAGGTATGATGAAGCAATAGATAAATTAAATTCCAATCAAAAACAAATCATCAACCACGAAAACAAAATTATTGATAACCTCGAGCTCTTAGATAACAGAACGAAAGAAATCATTAGCCATTTTAACAAATTTCAAAACTCAACCCTTCATTCATTGTGAATATCTTAGCCCAACACAACGTTTATAATTGTAGTCATCATATACTCTATCAAACCAAAAATTATGTAGAACTTTTATTTGATTGTTATTTGTTAACCATGTTTCAAACTGAGGCGCTAGTAGAAATTCCTTGTAAAACTATAACATCTATTCGATTAAAAGGCAATCATGTGATTTACTTTCCAAATTGCCAAGTTAAACTTAATGATCAGGTTTATATTTCAAAACAACAAGATAATAATGAAGTACTTTGGGACCTTCCAACTGTTAACAACAAAACTGATTTTATTCAAGTTCATGATATTCATTTAGAACTTGGAAACAATGATGTTAGTGTAAAAGAGCTTTCAAAATTAGATAGAAAACACCCAAAGACGTTCAGCTAGGTGATAATAGTTCTGCTTATATAGTGTATTCTGTAAGTTGTCTTGTTTTAATTGCAATTTTATTTATATCCTTCAGAAACCAAATACTTGCTTTTATTTGTAATAAATTAACTAACCGACAACCGACTTCAACAGATGTTGAAGTAGACGACAATATCCATCATAGCATGTAAATTGAAAATTCTTCTTCCATCATTTTCAATCTTAAATGGGGAGGAATTATGATATTCAATTATTATTTACTTTAATTATTAATTAATATTTGGTTTCGCTTGCTTTCTCACGGAAGGTCTTCATACATGACACCTATTTTCCTGTTAACCAGAGATGTTGAATTAATATTTTCATATAATTATAAAATTGTCACGAAACATCCAAGAAGCTGACTTTACAAGCTTGCATTTCTGCAATTATTTAAATAACTCATGTTTTCTAGCAAAATATTACACCATGTAAGTGCAAATTTTGTGCAAATAAAACTGCTTGTATGACGATTTTCAGTGGAGTTGTTTTCAAGCAAGCAAGGTAGTGACTTCGTGATTGTGTAAAAATTAATGCTAATAAAACAAGATCAATTATTAGAAAGTTTTATTAAGTTTTAATAATCAAAACTCGCATGTTATTACAACAATTTAAATATCACAAAGCTAGTTACAGCTTATGCAACAGAAGAAAGCTAAGAAATTACCTTTGTCGATCTTTATTTCACACCTGTAGGATTTAATTTTTTTATCGGTGCACGGCAAACACAAACATCACAAATTATCTACATTGTCGCATTTATCAACTCTATATTTGATGGTGTACGTCGAACTTTGTTATTAGATTCTCTATTGCAGTAACGTTTGGATACAGAAATTATTTTTCCTATGCAAATCAAAATACAGATTATAATCAAAAGGGCTTCAAATATGCTTATTTTATTATTAGACTGAGCATTACTAAACAAAGATGCGTCCTCGCAAATAATTTTGTTTTGATCATCAAATTTTTTATGTATAACTTTCAGCGATTCAATAAGACGCTTAATAAGGTATACGGTCAGAATTGATATTTCGGTAGAATTTTCAAAATGATTTGTTGAATTGGTATTATTCAATGCAGCCTCCATCAAAGCTACTTCAAAATTGTCTAATTGGGTTTCTTCTATTGGTCTACATGTTATCCCATCTATCTTATCTGTGGCAAAATCGTCTTGCGTTTTACTATAGTGAACGCCATTTTCATAAAATACAACTAGTATTTGCTTAAGTTTCGGGCACGATATCATGTTATCGTTTAAATCAATACTTGTTAAATTGGGTAAAGCTTGAAGTAAAAGTTGAGCATTTAAATTAAAAATTTTGTTGTTGTTTATATAAAGATGAGTTAGGAAGTTTTGAGAAGAAAACCACAAGGGATTTATTTGTGAAATTTTATTGTGTGACATATTTAAATGTGTCAGAGACCGAAAAATGGAAAACAAATCGTTTGGATATTTTGGTAACTGAGTTCCACTTAAATCCAATTTTTGTAAATAGGAGAGATTTCTGAAAACAGCAGAGTCTAAATTTTTGATTTTGTTAAATCTCAAATTTAAATTTTTTAATTGCTCTAAATTAAAAAAACAATTACTTAAAAGTGTAGTTATCTGATTAAAGCTTAAATCAAGATTATTTAACGCTACGAGGTCTTCAAAAGTATTAGCCAAGATTATTCCTAAGGTATTATTTGTTAAATCTAAAGAAGTCAAATGTTTTAAACCAAAAAAGGATAAAGATTTGATACTCTTGATTCGGTTGCTCCCTAAATTCAATCTTGTCAAATTAGTTAATCCTTCGAAATTGTGTGCATATAAATTGGTTAATTTGTTAAACGACATGTCTAACAAAAAAGTAGCAAATCCATCATTCAAAAACGTAAAATTGGTAAAAGCGCCTGGTTTTAGATTTTCAATGGACAGTTTCTTCAGAATTAAGTTTCTTTGATTGTTTATTGATAAACCATTCTGTATGCCGGTAAAGGCCTTACTTTCTATCGTTCTAATAGTACAGTTTGTAAATACTATGATTTCCAAAGAGTATAGATCTTGAAATGCATAAGAACTAATAGTATCAATTTGAGAGTTGTCTATTATCAAATATCGTAATCTGGGCATTCCACTAAAACCGTTAGTATCAATTTTAGAAATTCTAGGGCTATTTATTTTGAGTTCCCTTAAATATTGCAAACCCATAAAAGCAAATCCACTTATAATATCTAAGCCATGATTTAAATATAAATTCCGTAGATTTTCCAGACCAGCAAACGTGTTGGTTAATAAATTTGTAACTTTATTTTTGGTCAAATCTAGAGTTTCTAAATGTTCAAGTCCTTCAAATGCATGAGATTCAATGTTTATTATATTTAGGCCACTGAGATTTAATTTCTTTAAAGATGTCAATCCAAAAAACGCTTTGTCTGTTAATAAGGCGACATTATTTTGGCTTAAATTGAGAATTTCAAGTTGATGTAACCCTTTGAAAGCGTATTGGTTTATTTGTTTTATGGTGTTGTTTTGTAAATAGAGTTCTTTCAACTTGAACAAACCGCAAAAAACGTTGGATGGTAAAATTTCAATGTTATTGCAACTAAGGTCCAATATCTCTAAGTTACTTAAACCAATCAATGAGTCTGCTTCTATTTTATTTATTGACAGTCTGCTTAAATTTAATTTCTTTAAACTTCCCAAACCGTTAAAAGCGTTTTTCTCTATAATTCGAATGATGTTATTTTTTAAACTAAGAAATTCTACAGTATTCAATCCGAGGAAGGTGTTTCCCTCCAAGAATGTTATTTGGTTGTTTTCCAAACTCAAGTTTACTAGTTTGGGTAAACCAGCAAATGTATTTTCGTTAATGAGTGTAAGATTGTTGTAGCTTAAATCTATGTCTTTTACATTTTCAAGACCTATAAATGTTCCCGGATCCACAAAGTTTATACTTAAATGACTCAAATTAAGTTTAGATAACTGTCTTAAACCCTCAAAAGTGTCTTTGTCTAATTTGTCAATTTTGTTCCCAGTCAGATTCAAATTTCCCAGTATTTCTAATTCGTAAAAACTACTCGATTCGATTTTATGAACTTGGTTATCCCTCAAACTTAAAAACTCCAGCTTTTGCAAACCAACAAAATTGTGGGCTTCTATTTCTTCTAGGAAATTCACGCCCAAATCTAAATGATTAAGATTATGCAATCCATAAAATGCACCTACCGATATCGAAATTATCGAACAATCTTGCAGATCCAACCATCTTAAATTATCTAGACCAGCAAAAATGTCCGAATCTATACGGCCAAAGTTATTTCCTTTTAGCGTTAGATATGTTAGCTGTTTTAGTTGAGAAAACATAAATGGTATTAAATTTATTTGATTCCCATCAAGATAAAGTGAGCGTAAATTTGGCAAATTGATAAATGCTTCCCTATCAATCTTCCTAATTTTATTATCAGATGCATAGATCGTTTTTAGATTAGGTAATCCAATGAAAGCGTGTCTTTCTATCTTCTCGACTGATAATTGAGGTAAATTGATTAACTCTAAACTATCGAACCCTCGCAATGCATCTGTGTTTATCACCTTCAAATTATTTTGTTTTATGTCAAAGTAAACAACATTTTTAAAATCAGAAAATGAATAAGGTTCTATGTCCTCTAAACTGTTATTGTTTAAATGGAAATATCTCAAACTCTTAAGTCCAACAAACGTTGTTCGGTTTACAACGAAAATTCTGTTGTGGTCTAAATGAAGACCTTCTAATTTTCCTAAATTTACAAAAGCCTGATTATCTAAGAAACTAATTTGATTTTTATTCAGTACCAAATTTACTAATTCGTATAGATTTTTAAAAACGTTAGAACTAATCCTTGCGATTCTATTATAACTTAAGTCTAACAATTTAAGTCTTTTATTGCACCTGAAATATCCTTCAATAGTAGTCAACTCATTATGGTGCACTGATAATTCTTCTAACTGTTCAAAATTGCACAGCGAATTTTCCAGCGTTGTTAGTTTGTTATGAGATAATTTCAATTTTGTTAAATTGGTTAATTTTGGAAAGTCACTACTTCCTAAACTTAGTAGCTTGTTGCTGGTTAATTCCAACAGTTCCAACTGCTTCAAACCATTTGTCACCTTAATCGATACCAATTGATTATCCGTCATGAACAATCGCTGTAGATTCTCAAAATTTCCAAATGCATCTTCCTCTATTAAACTGATATTATTCCTATCGAGTCGAATTTCTCTATAGTCTTCAGGACGTTCTACTGCTAAGGTTGTACTTGTAATTCTACCCAAACTTGAATAACTAATATCCAAATTAAAACAACGAGATTCTACGTTAGAATTAGGCTTAAGATGCATAGAGCGTAAAGTAGACTCGATTTCTTCCATTTCTTTACATTTCAATAAATTGCAGAAACTTCTACGCCACTTACACTTCGAATCCATATATACAACAGCAGGTAGCAAAATCGAGCACAAACACAAAATAATAAGATCCATTTGTTGTAACTGAAAAATAAGCCCTTTAGTAAACTAGTAACATTTATTTTTAATTTATCACTTATTAGTGTAATCACAAAGAAAACACGACTTTACCACTCAACGGTCGTTTAGTTTGTATGGTTGCAACTTGCAAGTGGGTGTTCACGGCATCAGAATTGTTGTAATTTAATAGAGTGTGGGTTTATATCCCATATAATTGATTCTTTTTTTAAGAATATGCAAATAAGAAGCAATTGAAAATTGCACTTACAGTATGTACTAATATAAAGGAGATTGTGTTTTGTTGCTCGTCGGAAATTATTAAATCTTGATGGTTTTCTAAATCATTTAACTGTTTCCTTTCGGTTTGTTCTTCTTTCGTGCACAATTTGATGTAATATGATAGAATAGCACAAATTAAGTTTAAATTGCAATTTTGGTAATTTTATCAGTCTCGTTACGGTTTCATTGACATGCGTGCCTGTTAAAAAAAGGAAACAGGAGGAAAGAAAATGTTTAAATCTGTAATTTTCTGTCTTTATATATTTTTCCTGCAAAGATTTATTCATTGTATTTTCTATCCACCAGTCTCTGGTATACACGGTTGCTCAAATTGGGCGTAATCGATAATAAAAAACAGTTTTCGAGGCAAAGATAACTTTATTTTATAGTCTGCATTTATTAATTAATTTAATAATTTAATAAATTAAAATAACAGTTGTGTGATTTTCAGGTTTTGAACACCACTTACTAACCAGTCTTACCAGTTGGCGGCCTTAAGCATAGCAGGGGGTAGGAGCATAAGGTAAGTTGGGCTAAGAACGTCCAGTGCTATTATAACATTTTCGTAGATGTAATAAATTAAAGATACTTCCTTATGTGTTGCAATTTTATGCTATCTTCAGTCGAAAAAGGTGTTTTGTGTTAAACTAATTATAGTCATGTATTTTATGTAGATGTAACTAAAGAACTTTAATGCAAATAAAATCAAAGCAGTTTCAATTGAAAAATAATAGAACCCGAGAAAGACTCGAGTAGTTCGTAATGGTACAAAATTTTGTTTGTAAACAAGGACTGTGTATACGGTATAATTATAAATTAGTAAAGAAAATACACAATTTCTTACTTGCCTTTTTTGACAGTTTCCTTTTTCTCTCAATAACGTGTTTCTATGACTGCCCATAAGCCAACTTGTAAGACTGGGCAGTAATTGTAATTAAAGAAATAAGAACAAAAGAACAAAAAAATATACACAATTTATCTCTGAAAGATAAATGGCAATATGAAACATACCGCCGACCTTAAAATAGCAAACTATTTTAACGAATACAACAAATTCAAATTTATTATTGCCAATTTACTTATATGGACACAGCTTAGACACGGGCCTTTGAAAGGTACCACTGGCAGTTTTGTTTTCTGCCACAATTCAAATGGATATCGTTGCAGCGACCTCTACGCAAAATGTTGCTAGGAAAATTTTACTACTAGAATTGGAAGACAGCTCTAAATGTATTGCCTTCGTGGCAAAACATATAAATAGGCCTTTTGAGGTTTTATGCCTCTAGATTTACCTAACGTAACTGAGAATGGACCTGCCTAGTCTACACCTACCTCCTGAAATAGTTTTAGCTGAGATACCCGAGAAGCAGGTACTTCACCCATGTACGGTACTACAGGCTTTGGATTGACTTTGAAACATTTAAAACAACGCGATAGCCAATGTCGAATAGCATTTTTGGCCGACAAAATCCTGAATTGCTGTGATCTTAAGAAATGCAGAACCTGTAAACCGGGATGAAGAAACTTCTTATCGTACGACAAAGATGAGTTGGTTACTCTCCCGCCGACTCTGAGAAAACCCTCTTCATTTAAAAATGGGTTTAACTTTCGAATGGATTTCAAATTGCATTTTCCATTCTCTAGTTGACTAGTATGATTCGAAAAAACTTCTGATTGAACTTGCTTTACCAAGACCATAAGTGCGTCTTGAAAATTGGTTTCGCAAAGTGCACTAAATTTTCTGTCTTCTTTATGCCTTGAATTATTTACAAATCTAAGGTAAAACGCTATAATCCTAAGGAATATTTCTAAAGAAGAAAATTTACTAAGAATACTGTCCATATCCCGAGGTACTAAAGAAATCAGAGCAATTTTCCTTTCTTCGTTTTGGACTTCCGAAGACGAGAAATTCAAAGTATCAGAGGGCCAATTATCTGGCGTTTCCAATAAAAACTCAGGACCACTAAACCACATGGAGTGATTGCTCCGGAAGCAAACTCTGACTTGCACAATCAGCAGGATTATTATTATCCGAAGGAACATATGGCCAATGATTTGGAGATATTTTATCCTGGATATGGCTAACACGATTACTAACGAGGGTATGCCAACGATGTGGTGGTGACTTGATCCAAGTGAGAGTAACTTTAGAGTCAAACCAAGCGCACGCTTTGGAAATAACAAGTTTATCCCCATATGCATTGCGAACAAATTCTACTAAATCTGTCAACCATACAGCAGCGCAAAGTTCTAAATTTGGAAATGACAATCTTTTTAAGGGTGCCACCTTAGATTTTCCAGCTACTAAATAGGCTCTAACCTCTGTTTCATTAACCAAACGAAAATACACTACTGCACCATATTTAGTTTCACTTGCATCCGAAAATCCGTATAATTCACATTCCCTTTTGTAGAGAGGAATGTGCCTAGGTATCTTGAGCGAAGATATCAAAAGAAGTTCAGATAAAATCTATTCCACTGAGATATAATATCTGAAGGAGGTTCTTGATCCCACTGCAAGCCTAAAATCCATAA
This sequence comes from Ignelater luminosus, assembly GCA_011009095.1. Taxonomy (NCBI): domain Eukaryota; kingdom Metazoa; phylum Arthropoda; class Insecta; order Coleoptera; family Elateridae; genus Ignelater; species Ignelater luminosus. The sequence continues at coordinate 111,559 of VTPC01005183.1, forward strand.
ATGTTGGATTAGTCGCTTATCGAAGAGAGTGAGGGGTGAAATAAATTCCAAAAGATCGAATATTCTTGCCAGATCAGACAAAATCGATCTTTTTGTACAAGAATCTGACATACGAGAAACTCGATAAGTAAAACTATCGATTTGCGGCTGCCATTGCAAACCTAAAACCTTAACAGAGCAAGACTGTTTACTATCAAACGATAAAGGTTGTTAATGTTCTACAGAAGTATCAGTCAGGATTTCTGGACAGTTGCTAGCCCACTTTCGCAACTCAAACCCTCCCTTGAGCAACAACAATGAAAGTTCCGACTAAATTTGGCAGGCTACTCCAAGGTTTCACAACCAGTCAAAATATCATCTACGTAGATATCTAAACAAAGAATTTTCGAAGCAAGAGAAAAATTCTCTCGAATTGTTTGGTTAGCTAGATAAGGCGAACTAGTTACACCAAATGTTACCATATTTAACGTATACTCTTGAATAGAATTCTCACGGTCAAATCTCCAAAGAATTCTTTGGAAGTTTCCTATCTTACTCACGCACTAGAATTCGCAAAAACATTTGTTTGATGTCAGCTGTTAAAATATATCTGTACAAGCGAAATTTAAACAGGACTGTAACTATATCTGAATGAAGTTTAGAACCTGCAAATAACGTGTCATTTAATGATTTCATAGAAGCGTCGAAAAACTACCTTCAACTTACTAGAAGGACTACCTTCTCTGATAACACAATGATGAAGATATTTGTACCAACAGCAGGTGGAACAGGTGACATGTAACCAGAATCCACATAGTTTTGCATGAAGACTTTATATGAACTCATAAAGTCAGCATTTCTGTATAACCTACTTCCAAGAACGTTAAATCTACGAAGGGCTAAACCCCTTGAATCTCCAAAAATTTAGAATTTTATTTGAAAAGGTAAGGCTACAACATACCTCAACGACGAATCGCGACAATGAATCTTATATAGTTTTTTGCAAAATTCTGCTTCAGGGGATATTACCGTTTTATCTGGAATACTTTCGATTTCCCATAATTTCTTTGTGTTGTTGTCTAGGGATTCAAACGTTAAACAAAATGAAGATGTTGTAGAACTATTTCTCAAAGAATCTAAATCGGCTCTTCCTAAAACAACAAAACCAAAAAATTGTTGATAACAACATTGAATTGTCAAGAGTTTGGCGTGAAGTATCAGAACTTATAATAAATGAAAGCATTTCCACACCTATCAGCATATCAATAAGTCCAGGTTTATAGAAAGTCTTATCCGCGAGTGAAAGTGACTTTAAATGTAGCAAGTTTTTCAAATCAACTAATATAGAGGGTAAACATGAGCAAATTTCAGGAATTATAAACGCTTTCAATGCTATTTTTGGGTTTGAATGAGTTACTGGTTTAACTGTACATTCAGCTATACCCTACTCGTTCTAGAAGTTAATTGGAAACTTGAATGTTTTACATTACATTAAATATGATAGAGTCTTTAGATAAAATGATTAAATGAGGAAACGTTGGATTTAGTTTTGAGAAACTTTAAGTTGAAAGTTGGTGACTCCAAAGATTTTTTGTAAAGTGATTGAATAAGGATCGTTGTTGTTTAGACTTCTTTTTGCTTCATGAAGCCTAAAATTGAATTTATAAATTGATTAATTAATAATTGTAGTTTCTTGATGGTAGTTGGTTTGAATAATTTTCGTTGTATCGTTGAATGTTAGTTTCTTCTTTGCAGTCCGACTCTCTATCGACCGATTTGTTGGAAATTGGATGACTTCTAGACCTATTGTATGTTGATCATTCTTCCATGTTTATTCTTATACTTGTGTCTTTCTTGGCTTGAACGTGGTTGAGGTCCGAACTTCGCAAAGGGGCGTAAATCCTTTTCAAATCTGTTCGGGCTCGGCTGCAGCGACTTGTGTTACTTGAAGTGGTATTGCGAGCTGGCTTGATATGTCTTTCAGCGGACTGATTACTTTTTTTTTTGTTGTCCATCAGCGAACTTGAAATCACTTCTGTTTGTTTGTCCCTTCATCGGACTTGTCATTTGTCCCCCAGCGGATTTGTTAATGTGCCATAATGTTTGTACCAGGGGGATAGCAGACTTCTATCCTTAAATTTTTACACAACGTTTGAAATCACACCATTATGGGACGGGGGAAAGAGTGCAAGCGGCTTTAGCGCGGTGCTTAAAGAAGATTTTGGTTGCAGGCTTGCAGGAGGCGTACCAAGTGTGGCAAAAGCCCTTGCCAAGATGTATTAATGCAGAAGGATCTTAATTTGAGGAATTTTAACCCGCATTGTATGTATATCTGTATTGCAGATATTTGGACGGACCCTGTATACAAGCAATGATGTCATGCAAATATCACATATTAAAGTTTTAAAAGGCTAAAACTGCAGAATTATCAATTGTAAACAATGATGAAGTATTTTAAGTAAATGATAACACTATAATAACAAAGGTTTCGAGTAGGGATGGCCTGAACTGACCTCAGCTCTGTTGTTATGACGTTGAAAAGAAATGAAACAAGAAAATTCTTTTATATTAATCTATTCATAAACGTAGCACTTGTTTTATAAAATTACTCTTGTTTGAAGACTGTCGTATAAAGTAATGCGTCTAAAATTAAGATTCAAAATAGTTTTATAGTAAAAGCAAAAGTTAAAAGTTTAAATTGAAATCAAAAGTCAAAGTTTACAGAAAAGAAGCGTTCTTAAGTTAAATACAAAGTTGATAAAAGAAATTTGGTATTAATGAGTGCTTGTGAATATAAAATACTAAACAAGATTAAATATAGCTTAACATAACGTGTGCCAACAAAGTAGCTGGACAAATTATCAAGCTGAATAATCTAGTTGCATTGCTTCTTGATGGCATTAATATCGACTGTTTTTGTTTCTGTTTGTGTAAACTGTCATAATGAAAGTTGCAGCACAAAATAATTTACGTGAACGTATTTATAAGATGCTTGGACAGCACGATAAAAAGTATGTTTTACACCATTTTTTAGCGGAGAACATCAGCCGTAGTACAATTTACGCAATTTTTGCGAAATATGATGGTGGTTTATCATCTATTGGAATTAAAAAACCTGGTCGTTAGTCAATTCTAAACAAAAGTAAATTGAAAAAACTTATAAACGCCGCAAAGGAGCGCGTTAGAACATCCAATCGTGCTTTGGCAAGAAAATTTAAAGTATCTAAAGAGACTGTTAGACGAAATTTAATGAAAATGGGTGTTAAATATCATAATAGAGTGACAGTGCCGCGTTACACCGAAAAACAATTGCTGGAAAGTCCCAAACGATGTCGACTACTGAGAAGACGTTATTTCAAGGAAAATGTGACGTTGATTTTAGATGATGAAAAATACTTCACATTTGCATGGAGCAATGGAGATCAAAATGCGGGGTTTTATACAGATGATATCAAGAATACACCAGAAGAGATCCGCTTTGCAGCTAAAGCTAAATTTTAGTCGAAAGTGCTTGTGGGGTGTGTAATATCCGTACATGGAATATCGCAATTGTATATCCAAGATTCCAAGGCTCCAGCTATTAATTGTGAGACATATATCCAGAAATGCTTGGCCAAACGTAAGCGTTTTATTAAAGAAAAATATGCTGATAATAAAATTATCTTCTGGCCAGACTTAGCCTCGAGTTATTATGCCAAAAAGACTATTGACTGGCTAAATGATAATAATATAATGTTTGTACCTAAAGAGGCAAATCCTTCAAACATCCCCAAGGCTAGACCAATCGAAGATTTTTGGAGTTTGTTGTGTCAAGAAGTGTATAAAAATGGATGGACAGCAAAATCAACCAAGGAACTAACCAGAAGAATTCGACTGTGTGTCAAAAAGGTTGACATGAATGTTGTCCGACACATGATTAAAGGCGTCAAAGAAAAATTACGCAAAATCGAAGACAATTGTCCTTTATCACTATACAAAAAGGAAAAGTAGAATTATTTTAATATTAGTTTTCGTTTGTATATACATATAAAATATAAGATTTCTTAATAAAGTGTTGTAAAGTGTTTGAATTTTGTCCAGCTACTTTATTGGCACACGTTAGAGGAAATATTTCATTTTTAACTAGTTGATAAAAATAATTTATAATCGTTGTTAATAGAAAATAATAATAATTAGAACTAAATATAGGCAGTACGCCAGCAGTATAACACTGTGCCGTTAGCCGTTATAGGATTTATAATATAATTAATTATTGATGTGTAATCGATAATCTGCTCAAATAATCTTAATATTTATATAGGTAAATCAACTAATCAATTTCTTTGATAGTTATTCTTTTTCAATGCATTCAACATATAACCTTACAATCAGAGTCCTTGAAGAGTGTAAAATAATTACACGAAAACCAGGGAAACAACAACTAAAATTCGTACAGAAACAAACGTTATTTCACCACCAAACAAATAATAACATGATTGTAAATCAACTTATCTAGTATATTTTTCTTATAACAAAAATTAAAAATAATAAAATTCTCTGGAACAAGTTTTTTACATATTTGATTACTTAAAATTTAACATTCGTAGTAAATAGTCTCCTTGTATCTTAACCACGATAACCAGAATTCTAGTCTCAAGGTTGAAAGCAATCGCTACTGCAAGATTACATTAAGCGCACACCATTTGTACGGAGAATCTGCAAACGTAAACATGTTTTCGGAAATGTTATTTACTGTACAAGATATAAAAATTGGAAGGCGATGAAAATCTCATTTTAACGACGACTGCCTTGCGTTGTGAATATTTTGTGAATAGAATTTGAAGTTCTTTCTATGACAAATTATAGTGCTTTCGTTTTAGTGCTGTAAAAGTGATAAATTACTTTAAGGTAAGATATAATCAAAACGAATCGTTCAAGGCTATTTTCCATCTTCGTTTCTCATTATAACTTAGAAACGTTCCATTTTATTTGATAATGGCCCAATAATGGGCTGTTGGTTCCTAAATTAATTTAGTGTTTCTTTATTAGAAAATTACTAATCTGTGTGACCCATAATAATAATCATAAATGTGATAGTATACAGAAGCATTGACATTAAAGCTATCAAGAACAAACTGGATTACTATAAATAAATTAAACATAATATAAATGATCTTTTCTTAACTAATTCACTTTACTATTTTTTAGATGATCACGATAAACACAACCAAGAAAACATTCCTCGTTCTATTTATCCTATTATTCGTGTGGCAAGTACCGTTTGTGCAGATGGAACCAACATGTTTTTGGAGACTGTTCGGATCATGCTACACATTAAAATGTACAGAAGTGAATGCAAGCTATTTGGAATCCACGTTAGACGCTACGCAACTCTCTCGTCAATATGGATACGATGTAAATGACGATGCGATGGATTGTGCAAATCTGGACATTAGTCGTTCCGAAGTAAATGTACTGAAGAATACGACGTTACCTTTTGAACATCTTGACAAATTCAAACAAGTACGTCTAAGCAACATCAATCTAGAATCCGTCGAAGATCCCTTTGGGAAATTCGAGACTTTACAAGGATTATTTTTGGACCGCAACAATCTAGAAACCATTAATATAGTAAGTGGATTAGAAACATTAGAAACGCTTGATTTCGGCAATAACAAAATCAAAATATTACGTTCATCAAACCTACCAACAATTCAAACGTTAAAGGTTTTAGATTTAAGTTATAACAGGTTGACAACATTGGAAACGTTACTGTGCAATTTCGAAAACTTGGAAGAGCTAAACCTAGAAAATAACAATTTAACCAAAATCGAATATTTCTTCAAATGTAACAGCAAACTCAAAACCTTGAATTTAGGTTATAATCAAATAACGGAACTGAACTCGGAAGCATTTCTCAATTTACCCGAGCTGGACACTTTAATGTTGAATAACAATCATCTTGTAACATTCCACGAAAATGTTTTTGATAAACTGGGTAAGCTTTTACAGCTACATTTACAGGACAACAAAATCGCAAGTATAAACTCTACTTCCTTTACTGGTTTAAGTGCTTTAGGTCACCTTTCATTAGAAAGGAATAATCTAACAAGTATAGAGCCAAATTCCTTTGTGGATTTAAAGAGGCTTACCAAACTGGATTTATATTATAATCATTTACACGTTATAAAAACGCATACGTTTAATGGATTGGAGCATATAGAGTGGTTAAGCTTAATAGATCATTCTATATCAAAAATAGAAAAAGAAGCCTTCGTTGGAATGAATTCGTTAGCATATCTAGTTCTAGACAATAATAAAATTAAAGAAATTGACTTAAAGGCCTTTGAAGGTATACCAAAATTACAATGGCTATGGATGAGCAACAATAGCGTACCTCTGAAACCCAATATGTTTTCATCACTAAAGAACTTGCAATATTTATATATAACACAAAACTCTCATTATTACCTGAGTTCGGACACTTTTGCCGGTTTAGAGAAACTAATCGAACTTCATTTAACGAATTCCTCAATTGGTGTGATATCGCCTGGTGCATTTACTGGACTCAACAATCTTCAAATTTTAAAATTAGGCATAAATAGTATAGAAACCGTCGATGCTGACGTTTTTGTGGGAATGCCAAATTTAAAAACTTTGAACTTAGAGAGCAGTGGAATTGAAGAGATTGATGAAAATGCCTTTTATGAACTAGATAATCTAGAGAGTTTATTATTAACTAACAACAGCATAAAAAACTTACGAAAACATACATTTACAGGGTTAAAAAAGTTAACTCAGCTTAATTTTACAAAATTAACCATTAGCTCTATAGAACCTGGTGCCTTTTCTGGGTTAAGCAACGTAACAGAAGTAGATCTTAGTTGTAATAAAATTAAAGTAATTAAAGAAAACACATTTTACGGTTTGCCCGAACTGAATAATTTAATTTTGGCAAGCAACCAGATATCAGCTGTAGAACCTAACGCATTCCTGGGATTGAATAAACTGACGTCTATAAATCTATTGAATAATTCCATTGAATCATTAGTAGCGAACAATTTTAAAGGCCTAAGCAGTTTAAAAAGCTTAAACTTATCCAACTTAAGTGTCAGCGATATAGCATCTGGGGCATTTAATGGATTAGAGAACTTGGATATCTTAGATTTAACTAATAACAAAATTAGTACTTTAACAAGCAACGCCTTTAAAGGATTAGCTAATCTAAAAACACTGTTCTTGCAGAACTGTGGTATATCCTCGATAGAAGAGTATGCCTTCGAAGGAATAAATAATGTGGAAACGTTTGATATAAGTAAAAATATTATAGTAGCGTTGAGAAATAATACATTTTATGGTTTGAGCTTAATATCAGCATTGAATCTTAGTAACTTAAATATTGAAACTATCGAATCTGGTGCGTTTAGAGGTCTCGATCAGGTAAAAGTTTTAGATCTAAAAGGAAACAAGATCAAAGACGTTTCAAGCTATACATTTGCTGGACTTTCAAAGGTTATCTCTTTAGATTTAAACGATGACATAAAGTCTATAAATCAATACGCTTTCAGCGGTTTAGATGCTGTAGAATCGCTGGAGATTACAAATTCTGACATCTCTAAAATAGACAGCAATGCATTTAACGGAATGCTTAAACTTAAAACCTTGTACTTGACAAATTCTCATATAACTGTCATTAACTCCGATGCGTTTAAAGGGATAACCAGCTTAAGGACAATTCGAACACAAAATTGCACAATTGATACGATAGAAACTAGAGCTTTCTCCGATCTAGAAAATGTGGAATTTAATAAGGTTAATGCCCATTACTACTCACTAAAATATGACTTTTCCCAGTTAGCTATTAAAGTTTTGAAATCAGAGGCGTTTATAAATTCTACCTTGCACCCGAACTCTCTATATGCTGATCATATGTTCACCGTAGACTTCTCATTTAACAATCTATCAACCTTATATGCGAATAGTTTTGCGGGAATACAGGGGATAAACGAACTTGTCCTCAAAAATAACATCATAAAGACGATAGAAAAGTCAGCATTTTCACAGCTAAACCATCTTAACTATTTAGATCTGTCTTATAATTATTTAGAAACACTGTCATCGGATAATCTTGAAGGTCTTACAGAATTACTAGAATTGGATATCAGTTTCAACCACATAAAAGAGGTACAACCTATACCGCTTTTAACAAATCTAAGACGCTTCTTTCTTAGTCACAACAAGATAATATCACTAAGTGAAGAAACCTTTTATAAGGCATCAAAGAGATTACAGACACTAAAGCTTAGTAACAATCAGTTATCCACTTTATCCCAAAACATTTTTTCAAATCTTAGCCATCTTATATCTCTAGATCTTTCAAATAATAAATTCTCCAGATTTAATCCAAATGTGCTGTCAAATCAGCGTGTATTGTATGATCTTTCGTTAAGTTCGAATCTACTATCTAAATTAGAAGTTAATCAGCTTATTGAATTTTTGCCCAACCTAAAGTTCATTAACTTAACCGATAACAACTTCCCTTGTTCCGAACTAAAAAATATTTTAGAAATCTTGAATACTTATAACATTTTTTATATAAAAGACTGGAATATGTATGGAGTAAATCATATTCATGGAGTATCTTGCACGGATACCGCTCCTAAGACACTTCCACTGGAACTAGACTTGTCAAGATTAGAAAATCTTCTTAACGACACTAGTTTAAAAATGAATGCGATAACCAAGCAACAGAACAACAGCGTACTTCCCTACCTAACAATGCATCAGTTTACAGAAATAATGGAGCGAATGACAAAAGTGAATTTACGGCTTGACCAGAATGCTAATCAGACTAACAACAATTTTGAAGACCAACAGCAATTAATAGATCAGCATTACAATAAAATAGGTATTTTTGAAATCTTTTTAATTATTATTTGCATTATAATTTGCGTGGAGAAATTAGTGAATATTGGTAGATACTTTTATCAAAAATATAACAGCAGGTCTAATAGTAATGAAAGGCAATCCCATATAGAATTTGTAAACGGTATACCGTAGTATTTAGATGTTTAGTAATTAATGTGGCTGTGTTTGTAGCCTTAAGGAGCTAATTACAATCAGCTAAAAGTTCTGCATGTAAATTTGTGACTTATTAGATATCAAAAATTGAGTTGTTTATGTTTTATATTAATCAAACTGAAATGTTAATCGCATGGTCCTACTCTTTTTGTTAAATTTAATTACGCTACATTATGATTTGAAGGAATTGTAATTGCAACTGAGAAGAAAGATGTAAAATAAGAAGCTGGCGTCAAAAATAGTTTTCATTTACGTTACCTGTGTTTCAAATGGGTTTTCTAATGGCACTACACTACTTAATCTAGATATTCTAAGTGTGAAATTTTAAATATTTGTAACTGTCTGATTAGTTTTTTAGGTTTGTAGCACTAAGTTAAGTAGACTCTCTCTAAGAACTTTATTATAGAATAATACAGAATTAAGAATCTATCTGTTGTTTTTGGTGTTACTCAGAAGTGAAACAAATGAATTATTATTATTCCTTTTTTATTTACAGCCTCCAGAGTTTCCTGCATGTTTTAAGCTTTTCTAGGATCAAATACACTGCAGTCTCAGTCTAGGTACCCCATCGTGTAACAATAGGCGAAGGAGATAAAAACATAGCGATAACTGCAATGTCCGTGAACGTAAGTAACTAACCGGGAAGGAGCTTTTAGAAAAACTTGTTTTACTGAGATTAACGTTTTCACATTGGGATACAATGAGCAAATCAATTCAGCTACTCGATGTAAGCTATGCGCTAAACACGTAACATGTATCATTTTAGAATACAGTACTTGCAATCCAACCAGAGCTTTCTCTACGTAAGGTGCTGCCCCTTACGCATCATTATAATAAAAAAGCAGCAATAGTTAAATTGTTGGTTTTTTCGAAAACTCTCGTTGTCAATAAATATGGTTTGTCCTGCTCTTCACTTTCTAAAATTCCAAAAATAAAATCTGCAATATATCTTTTGCTTCACATCCGTGGTTTTGTCTAAATAGACTCAAATATTTTAATTTTTTACTTTGTTGGCACCACGTAGTTCTTTATTGTTGATTCATCTGGAATATTTTGCTTGGAGTGTTTTTCCAAAAAATTTCCAAAAGTTTCATTCTGTAATTTTCCAAAGGGTATGTTTGCAGATATAAATGCTCGGGACAAGTATGTTTTTGCTCAATTTTTCTTTGTGGCATGATTTAATTTGGGCAATATCTTGATGAAATCCCTCAAAATGTTCATCGCTCACATTACCAAGACTATTTGGAGAAACATCCAGATGTGAATAAAGGAAATGAATCTTCAGGGACATATTTGCTTTCAAGTCTTTGTAATCTTGCAGTGGTTCATCAACCAGCTGGTCATAGTTTTCAGTTTTTGTATTGCCGAAGAAGAACCTCTAACCCAACCTCTAACCTAACTTTTAACATAACATCTAACAAGCTCTCTCGCTGATGAGTGGTTTTAATCAGCTCAATATTATGTTACTACATGATATTGTGGTCAAACATAGTCGAAACCCCAACTTTACGTGCATTCCGGAAAAATCCGTGCAGGGAAATAGGGTAATTCCGGGAGAGATGAACCACATTTTTTTAAATAGCAAAAAATATTACATGAGATTGTAATACGAATTCATTAATTTGATACGACATACCTATCACAATAGCCTAACTGATACAGCTATTCATTTTAGTTATTTAGAGCTTTTTAATAGAACGAGGTATAGTTTTTAAACGGACGGGGTAGGTTCATCTCACCCAAACTGTTCGGGTTAGTTGAACTTGTTGGTATGGGGAAGATGAACCCATCTGGGAGAGATGAACCGATGAGAAATTGAAGTGTAGATTTATGAAAATATATATTATTGCATTACAGTATTTATGTAACATAAAAACAAAACCTTGTTTAACATATACGACCTAGGATACAAATATATTTTCATTCAGAAACAAATAAAAGTAGCATTCTCTACAAACTTTAAAAGTATTTTGAACATACAGTAAGATTACTAAAAATATTATCTTAAAAAGCATAAAATACAATAATTTTTAAAAGAATTTAAAAAAAAATGAAAACTATAATAACACAAAGAAAAAACCAGTCTGTCATTCTGAATTATCTGTATCGCAGTTGGTGCAAACATACAAAGGATCATTTTTTGCACAAAATGCGTGTGCCCAATTTTTACACACCCTACACTGTAGCCAATCACCTTTGCTTGATTTATTTGGACCAACACAAACTAAACAGTAAACATTATCTTCGTCATCAGACGACGAAGTAATAGAGCACTTAGCTTGTTTCTTTTTGGCTTTTCTTTTACCGTTTTGGCGATTTGGTGTTTCAGGCTTCAAAACCCTGTGTTTTTTTATTAACTTTAACCACATTTTTTCTTTTTTCTAAATGTTCAGATGATGTAAGAAGTTCAGCAAATTGTCTACCTCGTTTTCGAACTTTGTCAACTTGTGTCTGGTTGACCGGCACTGGAGCAATTTTGTTTAACAATGTTCCAGGTGTCAACTTTAAATCATCTTCTGACTCTTCTGATGGATTTTGCTGTGGCTCAAGATTCAAATATCTTGAACAAGTAGGCTGGCTTATACCCTCCGGAGTGTAATTATCCCTGTCAGGTGTAGTAGGAGTATTCTCTTCGGCACTGAAGAAGGCGTAATCTGGTATTGCTTCTTGGTTAAATAGAATGATCCCCGTTGCACTAAAACCAGACGTTGCATTTTTAACCGTTGCTGCTTTTGTCCAAGCCTCACATAATAAAGCACCAAATTGTAAACGAGATAATTTTTTGGAAGGATTGGCTTTTAATAAGTTGTTACAAGCAGAGTAAAAAAATGATTTCAGAGACTTGAACACAGACCGATCCAGTGGTTGTAGGAAATGCGTAGTATGTGCAGGTAAGCACAGTAATATTATGTCATTATTATCTGCATATTCCAACATCTCTACTAGATTGCAGTGGGATGTATGTCCATCCAAAATCATTAGGACTTTACCGGCTGGTTTGCGAGGGACAAAATGATTTTTCAACCACACAAAGAAAATATTTGTGTTCACGTAAGCTGATTTCTCAGACATATGAATTACTGATCCGGGGGGCATTCCTTGACACCACTCTATTTTTTTATTTTTCCCTTGAAAATGCAAAAGGGTGGAAGGAATACTCCTTCTACATTGCAGCAGGTTATCACGCTGATTGTTTCACCCTTTTCCTCTGAGGCAAGAACGGGCACGTTTTTGGATCCTTTGATTGCTATCACCTGACCAGGTTTAGTGTTTAATTGTAGGTCTGTTTCGTCTACGTTGAATATGCTGCCAGGTTTCTCAAATAAATTATGTGTGCCTAAGATTTCTTCTAATAAATTGAAGTATTGATTTACTACTCCTTGTTCATTGCAGACGCTCTAGCTAGCGACACACCTTCTGATTTTCTAATACTCAAGTCCGGGTGTCGAGACAGAAACAACAATCGTTGTTGAAACGATGCTTAATATTCATTTGTTTCGCCAAGGCATATGCCATATGCCTTACAGAATCTCTAGAAGGAGCAAAACCATGTTTCTGCAATTTCTTTATATGTTTCACCATTTTCCTTTCATTTTCCTCCCCTAGTGTGCAAGATGGCCCCAGCGAACCTGTTTTGACGAGATGACCGGCTCGTCTTCTTCTAATAAGAGTGGCTTTTGGAACGCCAAAATGTTTACACGCAGCATTCAAACTCATCTTTTTACCACTTCAATTGCATCTTTTAGTTGTTGTTCCGTCCAGTTTCCCCTTAGTTTTGTATTAATTCTTATGTATTTGGTTGGCATCATTTAATTATTGCTGAAAATAATAATTTTAGATGAACCAAGGAATGTAACTACAATAAAAAGTATATATGTATATGGAGAAGAATAGTGGTTCATCTCTCCCGCCCATAAGTGGTTCAACTATCCCGTTTTTAGGGGTTAGATGGACCATTTTTGAATTTCCCACTGTTTATAACCAGCTGAATTATTTGGGGTTAGAAATATTCCGTAACTTCCATTCGGTCATATAATATTAAAAAGCAACGAGAAAAGCAAGTACAACGCTTTACATAGCTTCGTCAAGTAATTCAAGAAAAAATTTGAGACTAGGGATAAACTTATATTGCAAATTACTTTTTTTTTTAAGATTTAATTTCACCAAAAAGCACTACACCGTACCACACTGTAACACAACTAAAAGGTATAACGTTCCGTAGACGACCTCTGCTGCATACTTTACAAAATAAACCACTGGTCCATCTCAACCGGCAGTTCATCACTCCCAGAATTACCCTATACTTACCAGCAGAAATCCCTGCCGGTATACTTTCGTACCGGAAGATATCCGTGCCGGGAGAAGTCCATGCCGGGGAAATTCCGTGTCGGGAAAAAATACACGACCAGGTACCATCATCAAGACAGTAACCGGTTTACTCTCCTCTCTCAGCGGAACCAACTAATATCTATTTTGCGGATCGGTACTGCTGATTTATCGAGCCTTTCGCAACCGTTGCAGGATTCTACGTGACGAGGTTTACTTTGCGCAAGTCGACATAGAAATGTGCCATTATGCAATGAGAGTGAATATGATGCCCATATCGCATGAGAACAATTTTATTTGATAACCAATGAAGTTATGCCAATTTTTCATTAAAGCATACCGATATGAAATCATATCCATTCAGTGTATGGATATGAAAGGAACATACCGCCCCGTAGTAGGTATTGAGTTACAGTCTAAGTTTTACATCCCTATGGTATTCGACAGTTGTCGGAGAATTGGTTGCTAGTCGCAGTTGCTAGTAGTAAGTAGCTTGGGAACGACAACGATTGGTTTCACGTACTTTCTGAAGGCTCAATCACTTTTTCTTCTAGCAGCAACAGCTTGTATTCGTGAATTCTGCAAACTATATTGTCCTTTTAGGGATGTAGTGTTTGATGAGGAGATATATTTCATTCGATAGGTTCACAGTACATAATTCCAACAGGAATGCAAATATATACAACCATTAACGGTAGACAGTGGGGAAGCCTGTATCTAGACCAACTGTTTAAGCCTATGTACAACACGGTTAGTATCTAGTTAGAGGATTTTGACAGACACTGGGCAAGTGTTTTATTTCACGGCTGTTATTCAATTTCCGGATCTGGAAGGTTTGAAATAACATTGTATAATCAGATGCCTGTTGAGAGGAAGGGCCATTTTGACGATTAAAGAGTACCTGGATGTTCTTTTATTCGATCCAACAAATCATAAACGATTTGAAAGTCTCCTTTACAGCCTCCGTTCGGAATCCATGAAAGGCACTATTGTCATCAGGGTTTGTAATACAGTCACATAGTCACTACCAATTTTGTGTGGTTTCTATTGCATGAGACTAATTTGTTCCTACAACCTTGTATGATAAACCTGGTGGCAGATAAAAGTGCTTAGATTCGTTCCAGGTTTGCGTCTTGGCAGAATGGAGATTTTTGAAAACAATTCGTTTTCTGAAATGTCATTTAACAATCTAAGTTCTTCTAGTCTTTCTAGAAATATTAACGAATATATTCTTCTATCCAATTGTGCTTTGAATTATACGGAACAGAATCAGATTACTGGTTGTCAACGATGTTGGATCTATCGAAATAGGCGGTAATTGGTGTACGCAGGTTGTTTTGGGTTGCACAGCTGGAATATACTAAAAGCCGAGATGTATATAGATGATTCATTAACGGATAGAATTAGTGTTGGTACCGACTGCTACATTGCAGTAGTTAACAACAGATTTCGTTGTCATGGTACCGGCAGGTATGAAAATAGGCGGCCTTTTCGATACATGTAACCTCTTTCTCATTTTTTCTGATTTAGCCTATACTTCGCCAATTCAGCAGCTGATTGTTCTTTAGTGAAGTGGTTTATAGTATTCGACAGATATATGGAACTTCTTTCTTCTGGCAATGTGAGTGGGACGGTTCCACTAGTAAATGACGAGGAAAATGATGAATGGCGAACCGCTCCACTATTTTCTTTTTTTGCGACGCCTTCGTCGTCGGTCCCTTTGTGTGGTAGAGATTTCTGGGACGCCGGGTAGTTTTATTCAAGTTAATAGAACGAAACCCTGTAGGTGTCAAGGTGGAAATCCACAGATCAATTAATGTAGAAAATTAAATAAAAACTAGAAAATGCTCTTATTAGTAAGGATTGCAATCACATTTCATAATAACTTGAACAGCTTTTGTTTCTTTTAGGTTTAAAAACAGAGCAAAATGTTAAAGGAGAAAGTGTTTCGGCTTCTAGCAGTCTCTAAAATACTTTACTTACATTTTTATAAAACTTCGCACTTTTTAAGATACAAAACAATTTTTTGTGTAAAAACAAGAGTTGAGCAAAAAACAACCAATGAAGAAATTTTATTGTGAAGATTCTTGGTATGTAAAGGAAAATTAAAAATGCGGGCAGTGCAATGAATTATTTATTTTTGTCTAATTCTAATTAAGTTAAAGGAAACTAATTTATCTTAATTTTACTCCTTATAATTTATGAAATTTTTAATTAAGTGATAATAAGTGTTAATCAGTTATAATATTCGTTATCCACTCAAAATAATCTGCAATCTTAGTGTAAACACTAGGATACCCTTTATTAGCGCATCCAAGTGCCCCCCAAGAAACAATTCCATCTTGGTACCAATTCATTTTATGGTTTTCCTTATCTTCATAAATTCTCATTAATGGCGCGCCAATATCTCCAACACAAACGTCTTTTCCTAGTTCACCTCCAGCACATAATTGATGCAAACCGATAGGTCGTTGATACCTTCCAATTGTACTACTACAGATATCTTTAGATACTATTGGAAGTTTGACTTTCAAGAGCACTTCTGAATATTTAGCTGTTAACAGAATATAATTACTACGACAACATCATACAAAAATTAATTGAAATACCTTCTTCAGTTAATCCCCATCCAGTGGAAGTCATAACTGTACCAGAATTTGGCGGTGTTAATAACGGAGACGATAGACAGATGGGTTTAATGTAATCTGTAAACTGGATTTTCTTTTCCAAGCGGATCAAGGCAATATCGTTATATTTATTTTTACTGTTATACAGTGGATGCGATATAATTTCTTTTGCCTTAATCTTTAGTACTGGATCAGCACATAAATCATTTGCAACATACTCTTGACAATCAGGATCGGTGGTTATATTCCATTCTCCCAAATGAACAGCTGTCCTGAACAAAGAATGTTGTAGGAAAAATCGATTAAAAAAAATTACTTACACTTGCAAATTAGGATGTAAAACGCACTGCGCTGCAGTTAAAACGAATTCGTTGTTAATTAAAGATCCACCGCACTTTATACCTGCATCTCTACTATTCGATTTCTTTTTGTATTCCAAAGCAACCATCCAAGGAAATTCTCCAATACTTGTTAATTTCCCTCCAAATATTCTATTTTCTTCTTTTACCACACCACAAACATCATTAGATGGTAGTGAAATACTTCTTGAATCATCCACCACTACTGGACCGGGATGTTCGCAACAAACCAACGTTTCCACGTCGTAACCACAATAAGATTTTTTAGCAAATTCCAAATTTGATTTATTCTTTGAGGTTATAGCATCGTACACTCGTTGGCAGTAATTTAAAATCATGCACACTCCGAATTCATTATCGGGTGTGACGCAATGCTCCCCGCGTTCTTTGTTAACTTAAACAAAAAACAAGAATCAACGACGATAATTAGAATTAAAATGTAAAACTTACCGGCCCAAATTGACAGAGAATTTACAAAAATAAATAGAAAACACAAATAAACCTTCATTATGTGACTTTAAATGAGATGATTTACTTGCTTGTGTCATCTTTAAAGCATTTGGGTTTTTACCACGCTTGTATACAACTATGATTCATAATTTTAATGTATTTAGAATAACAAATGTTAAAAAGCCTCGTAATTAATATTTAAAAATAATTATGATTTCTGTGAATTATTTTTTAATAGTTATTTATTTTATGTTTTTGTGCGTAAAACGATAATATATCTATTAATAAATAAATAATAATAAAGCACAGCTGTTTTAATGGGTCATTGTTATTTTTATCAAAAAATAGTAGCGGCACTGCTTATACTTTTAATTTCTCCTTGAATTTCTCAATTCAATTTTTATCATTTCTTCAAACGTTATCGATTTATAATGCTCCGTCTTCTTCACCTATCTCATCCATTTGTAGAGCTATCTGCTTTATATAAACCGGTAATGACAGGATGTATGTAACTGCGCATTAGATACGGAATAGTCCGCTAACTACGGGGATTTTAGATTAAAAATCTCCCAAAAATGGAATTAATTATTGTAAAGCTCCTGTATGATGCTCTTAACAACAAACTAAAAGTTTCCAACTCTTCCATGACGGCTTCCTATAGTTCCAGACGTTTAAATCGCAATCAAGCGCTGAAATTGATGCTAAACGGAACGGTTGAGTTCACATAGTACTCAAATGAAAAAGGAAAGACTGAACTATAACTCTTGGCACTCAATGACTCCATAATTATGCTATCCAGTTTGAGAGGAAGCGTCAGAAGTCTTCAAAATTCAAACTTTTTTCTTTTCTATGATAGATATCATAAATATGCATCAAACAAATAATTTTTGACGCTTTCTAATAGCATATCTTCTTCTTCTTCTTCTTCTTCTTCTTCTTGATGTGCATATCCATTACTAGAGGTTTGCAACCACAGTTTCCATCTTCTCTATCTCTAGTTGCTAGTCCACTCATTTGGTAACTGAGGGCGGAAAAAAATTTGAAAGTTCTTGTTTCTATTGCGCTTTTATGTTTTCCGGGGTGCTGAATCCGAGTTTCAACTTTGCGACATCGTAAAGTTATTGCTTTCCGAGGAAAACGCGAAAAATCGAAAAATTCTTGTACTTTTTGCGCTTTTTCGCTTATAACCCGAAGACTACGCACTTTTTGACAAACGCAATTTTATACAAAAGTAAACTGCATTACATGATCTACAAATTATGTCTGCATAGTTGGTTTCGTCAGACGCACGGTTTTGGCGTTAGAGCGCGTTGCAATCTGGTAGAACTTCCTTACTTGGTCAAAATTGATTTGTTTTTAGTTTTTCGCTTGTAACTCGACAATTATGCACTTTTAGACAAACTTGCCCTAATGCAAAAATAAACTACATTTAATTATCTACAAATTATGTCTCTTGCGTTTTTTTGTCAGGCGAACGGCTTAGACGCTAGAGGTCGCAGTGGCTAAGCCAGGCTATTTTCACAATGTTCTTATTAAAAGCAATTTAATTGGTTAATTCATCATTAAGTTAATTGCTAATAACAATAACAATATTAGAAAGTAAGATAAAAGATATACACCTGAACTGTTTGACAGTTTACACACAAATGATGACCGATAAAAGAAGGTCTAAGCTGCTCATCGGAAAAACGAATAAATGAAATGAAAAATAGTTGCAGTTTTGAGTTTGTGTAGAGTAATCAAAATCCCTTGTTTCTTAGCAGCCATAGTTTGGGTCCTCCTACAGTCGCAATTTACTTTGCAATCCTTCTTGCATTTGCAGGAAATAACTAGCAAAAGTCTCTCAGGTGCAGGGGGTTCCAAGATGGTGATGGGCATCAGGCCATTCTTCATTATTTTCCACCCTCACTGTTGTGGCTTTTCTTCCCTTCCCAACCACAGCTGAACTTAATAGTATACTCTTAGCAAATACTGTCGTCCTGTAGCTCCTTTGGGGGGGGGAGCGTGACAATATTTGATGTCACCTTGTAGACCAATGTTACGTACTGCCTGTATCTCAATTTGTTTCAAGATGTGTGGTGTTTACTAGATTCATATAAAGGAAGCAGAAATTATTTTCTTGCAATGACAACTGCCTCCGGATCAGCGTCAGGGTCTGTAAATATTGCAATTGTTTTTTCTAGATGAAGATTTTTTCTTATGGTTTTCAAGAACTTTACTTTACCCTGGTTGTAAAAAGCTGACATTGTGTCGCAACTACTCATAGCATGGAGAAATAAAATGTGGTCAGCAAAATTTTTTCAACGACACTTGGTGGATGCTACAAAGTCGAAGGAACTTTTCCTTTCTTTGGCTTAAAGAAGTAGACGTTGGAAGAAGTACCAAGCCTTACCATGATTACTAGGAAATCAACATCCTCTCTCACAGCTGTCACCGTGTCATGCTAAGATGCTGTGACAATTATCAGCTTATCTGTATCTTCTTTTGCATGTTTGCAATAAATGTTAGTCTCCTTGAATTTGGAAATGCGCATGACACAGTTTTTTGCTTGACCTCCTTAAGCTCTTCATGTTTTTAGTGCTTACATCACTATCTGCATATTCATCAAAAACTATGACGGCGATTGACTTGAACTTGGACAGTCCATATTCGATGTAAGTGTTGCAAATACCTGTAAATGTCTGTTTACATGGCCACACTATACAGGGCAATAAAAAGCCCTCGTCAATCACAAACACACTGTTGTCTGGAGCTGTCGTTCCTTGTATGGGTTTAAATGCTTTGTGCAAATTTGACTTTTTTTCTTTTTTCATGCCACTCTCATCGTACAGAGATATTGGGTAGAGGCAGAGTTCTTAGCTCAAAATTTCTTCCGATTGTTCATCGATAGTAATTCTCCAGAAAAGACTGGTTGGGTTGATGGCAACAGTTTTACTATACACACTTCATGATGCCAAGAGGCTTCGCTCTATTGTTACGTTTGAATTTAACAAAGCTGAAATTACCGCCAACGATGCCTTCTTTGCCCTTAATACCCACCTCCCTGGACAAGTGGCAGTTGATGCTTTCATCGGCAACGATCCCCGTACTTATGGATATCAGCTCTGGAGTTTCTGGAAATTGTGTATGCTGCAGTAACTTTCCATTCGTTCGCAAACTTGTTGAAGTGATATTTCGACAAAATACTTAGATTGACACCTCGATGTCGTGTTAATCTATCAGATCTTGCTCGATAATCATGTCACTCCAAATGCCACATCATAGCTTATTACTTTGGCAGACAGTGAACGCCCCATCTGAAGTGAAAGATAGACAGATAGATAGATGTCTTGTAGATAGAGTTGAGCACACTTGGCATATAGATGATGGACACTAGCATGGAAGTATGGGAGCATGTGGTGAATAGTTTCAAGATGGAGATTCCAACAACCAATTCTCTGAGATTCATTGAACTTCTTAGTCAAAGTTATCATTTCAAAATACTGGATTTGCAATTTTGCCGTCGGACCACGAAACGCCAATCATTGAAACTGGGCTGCAAAACTGTTGTACAAGTTCTTTCACAGATTCAGTTTTATGGGCTGAAAAAACTTTTGATTGGTCCCACAGTACAAAATCTTCACTATTTTATAGTGAACTTCAAGAGAGGCGGAGATTGATTGCAAAATTATTTTGGCAACAGTAGTATGAGCCAAAATATTAGCCACTGCATAAGCTTGCTCTGTCATTGTTTTTTGAGTACTGTTGATAGCGTATACAGTGTGGAACAGTTTAGTCAGTCTTTGATTATAGCTTTTGCTATACCCACATCAAAAATTTTAATTGTAACAGCTCCAGTCTTTTCAATCTTTTCTGCTGACCGTATCTCTTTTAACCGAAGAAGACTTTGGCCAGGAACAACTGCAGATTTTGGGGTGATACAAGCTATGCCACCCATTACGTGGAAAGTATTGTGCCTATCAAGTGTCTATACATTAAACTCTGCATTGTCGTACATCAGTTGAGATAATAATCGTTTCTGTACAATCAGAGGTTGGCGCATGATTGATGAACCTTCAAAACGTATTGCTTCTGCATATAATGAACAAAAACCCACTGATGACAACATGTCAATCAGTTTACGGAATCCGTACATCTTGTATAAAACTGTTGCCAAATAAACTTGCATAGAGAAGAATAGTAATTAAAGCGTATGCGATTTCCATAGACCTTTTTTTCATTTCTCAATATCTTCACGCTTCTTTGTCAGTACCATAGTATCTGTGAAAACTTTGAGAGCCTTGGGAATGAGATTCTCGTTCCCTTCCTAAAACTGCTCTGGTGGTGGATATTCTGTCAAACTGTATACTTGGGGCCTTATATCCTTAACAATAATTGCAGCAGAAGTCTAAAAGTGCGACGACTTTTGTCTTTTTCATGAAATAACTTCTGTTCATACCATGATTCTGTAATAACTTTATATCCTGTGTTTTTAAAAACACAACATGGGGTATTGTTTCCGTTGTAAATATATCACTACCATGCCCCTCAAAAAGGCGTGCTCTGACTGTCTTCCAGTTAGGAGAGTTGTCATCGTCACCTTCATTCATTCATCGTCACTGTTTTCGAGATATGTGAGAATTCCTTGAATCGGCTATCTGCTTTATCTTTGGGCCGGTCACGATTTTCTGTGACTCCTCTTTAAGTGGGTTGACGAATATGCAGATTTTTCATACCTAAGCAATGGTACTGCTCATCAGCAGCTACCAAGTCTGCAATTGACTGTACACTTTGTATTATTGCTTGGGAGTACACATTGTTTGGCGAGTCTTAAAACATTCTCTCTCACATTCAATTAAAAATCAATTCAATACGTTAATGTTATAAAATGTTTAAATGAAATATGTTAATTAAATAAGTTAAATTAATTAAATTACAGCTTAAAATAGAGTTCAGCTCCGAAAAATGGGAGAGCGGTTCTTGGCTTAGCCCTCTAGCGCCTAAGCCATTCACTGACAAAAAACGTAAAAGGCATACTTTGTAGGTAGTTAAGTCTAGTTTATCTTTATATCGAGGTGAGTTTGTCTAAAAGTGCATAGTTTTCGAATTATAAGCGAAAAACTGAAAAACCCCGGTTTTGGCCAATTATGAGCCTTTTGTCAAATTTCAACGCGCTCTAGCACCCAACCCGTGCGTCTGACAAAATAAACCTAAGAGACATAATTAGTAGATCATGTAATGTGGTTTTTTTTGTATATCGTAGAAGTAGATTTCTCGAAAAATGCGTAGCTTTCAAGTTATAAGCAAAGACGTGCAAAAAGTACAAACATTTCGCGGTTTTTCGCATTTTTCTCGGAAAGCAATAACTTTACGGTGTCGTAAAGTTGAAACTCGGATTCAGCATCCCAAAAAACATTAAGAACGATAGAGAAAAATGTTTCTATATTTTTTCCCATTTCGGCTCTTGTTTTTCCACTGATGGCTGGACGATGTATGGATTAGTGACCATACGCTTCACAGTCCTGTCCACTGTTTCATATTCCGTAGCCAAGACATCTTTCTGCCGATTCCTTTTTCGCCACCCTCAATCTTTCCTTCTATTATTAGTTGTAGGTGGTAGTATTTGGGGCTTCTCATGATGTGTCCGAGATATGCTGTTTTTCCCTTTTTTATTATCATAAAATATTCGCGTTTCTTAGTGACTTTTCTTAGCGCTTCTTTATTTGATACCCTTTCAGTATTTTAAGAATTCTTTGGTACAGTCACATCTTGAAAGCTTCTAATTTGCTGATCTAAGATTAAAATAGAAGTGGACAGAAGTAAGAACAGCCATAAATGTAAACTACGCCTGTAGTTGACCTTCCAGTACCTTCATCACCTCCATGACGTAGACAATATCAGGCCTTGTTCTTGTCATAAAATGCATTTCTGTAAGGAAAAGATTTTTGCTTGTTGTTGTTGTTTACAGGCTTTTATTATTGATGTAACGCCAGGTCGTAACCTCTGCATACCAAAGTTTTGTAAAATCTTGTGGATATAAGCGCACTGAGAAACCTTTATGGAACTATCTTCAACTTGTTGAATTTCTAGTCCGAAATAGGAGGAGGCAGGTTTGAAAATTAAATCAAACTATTCTTTTAGATTCTTGATAAATTGTCTAGCATAGCTTCACTTGTTGAAGTAGAGTTTTTACAGTAGACAATTTTGCCACTAGACAAAAGTCTGTTCAAAGTCTACACCCTTCTTTTGTTAAAACCCTTTAACGTCAAGCCGGGGTTTGAACTTGTCAACTGCGGATTGCTTTTAACTCTAAAAACTCATTTGCACAAAATTGCTTTCTTATTTGTGGGTAACAATGACTTTATTCTAAGGTCCATAGTTTTCTTTCAATTAAAACTATCTTCACCCTGCATAGCTTCAGCATAAGTTGTGGTACAAGATGATCACTCAAAACGGTATGGCTGTACATGACAAAATCATTTTAGTTTTCGGGAATCTAGTTTATCTTCACCAACTTCATTTTGATTTTATTGTAATTTTTTTTCTGGATCTGATGCCACATCATCTTCAAGTAAGTTAGATTTACTGGTTTACACTCCGAAGATTTTGGCTTTTCATCAAAAACAACGCCACGACTTCTGATGAGTAAGTTTGTTCTGGAGATCAGATTGTGTATCCATCAATGTCGTAACCGATTAAAAGTTCCTTCATAGCTTTGGAATTCATTTTCTTTCTTTTTTGGATCTTTCATTATGAAAAAGCTCCTTTATGTAGTTTTGCTATATGTCCAGTTTTTCTTTAGTGCCGAGAATTATCTGATTTTTGTCGTTAACAACTACTCCAGTATTTCTGTTTCTGTATGATCCTGTAACTTCCTTTAACTTTTTATAAAGGTTAAAGTTATCATGCAGGTTCTGTAGTTGTTCACGTTCCTTACACTCCTTTTTGGACCTTTATGTTTTTAATCTTAGGTTTTAAATTCGATTTGAGTTTGTAAAGTGTCTATCATTATATCTTCCAAACGTTCCCATAAGTCATTAATACCATGGTTTTCCGTGTTAAGCATTACGTCTACCTGTATTCTCTCGTTTATTTGATTGATCAGTGTTTGTTTCGTCTCTAAGTATTTTAGTTTGGTTTGTGTGTTAATGCCCGAAATAAACTGAAGGCACTGCTTTCTTCAGCGCATTTACCTGAACTAAGCCATCAGGTTTCTGCAACGCCTAATATGTCCAGATTTAATCTGTTCATCTTCTTTACATAGCGGAGCTACAGGAGATAATAAATAATCAGTGGAGGTCACCCGTCACCTCTATTAAAGTTTTTCAGAGAAACTTTTGACAAAAAGTGACAAAAGCGACATTTTAATGTTCTTGTCTGAAAATATGCCTAAACGTTGTTTTTTCCACAAACTTGTTAGTGGGTGAGTCAAATGAGGTAATTTTAGACTGCTTTACTATTACCTACTACGACCATAAAGAGCTACAATAAACTTTGTTTTCTGTTGTGACAGTATTCTACTTCGTAGATGTTGAATTTAGACCACTACGAAGACACTTTACAAGTCGGACTTCTCTTGGAATAATTTCCACGTTCTCTGTTTTTCCAGCCGGTACAAAGCGAATGTAGTGCCGCTAGGGCTGTAACCAAAAGCAAACGTTTCGGCAGGCAGATAAGATTTCCTTGTCCGGCCTGCCCCATCCCCTCTCTAACTACTTCCTTGGGAGTAGCATACGATAATGGCATGGAAAAAGACAATGCAGTTATTTAAAATGTCAGGTCTGCTCCAAATGTTAAAAGTTTCATCAAGTACAGTGCTATTACAGGATCTTAGCATCTGCATGGAACTGTGTCGGTGTCGGAGTCGACTATTGTATCTGCTGCACAGGCACATTCATGTCTAAAGCTACCTTGAGGAATTAGGAGTTTGTAGTAGCTCGTAGGACCGTGATTCCAATTTGTTGAAGGTGGATGATTCAAGAAGTCTGGCTGGGACGGCTTCATAAAAGTGTTGTCAAATACCACCTCTGTAGATGTCCGTTTTGATTGTTAGTGGACTTTGTCTTGTACCCGTCGAACATCATAATGATAGATGTGCCGAATTCTAAGTATTGATTTCGTTTAACTCGAATTAACTTGCTCCTCTTTATATTTCACAAGGGAAAGATCTGCATAAAAGCTGCTGCAAATTCACAGGAATCACACAACACCGCCGTAAACAGACACTAGAGGCTTCACTCAATGTTTTCTAGAGAGTTTGACGTCACCAAACGATAACCCAGACATACTGTTGACGGTTGCTTCAGCAGCTGCTTTAGCAGAGCCGAATTTTGTATTACTACCTTCCTTAATGCCCGATGCAAGAAAGAGTAAACAGTCTGATTCTGTGGAAAGTAATTTTGCAGCCATGCTTTGAAAGTATTTGTCGAGAGTCCTTAAAATCGACGTGTTGCTCTAAATACCCTTCTTCTACTCTGGACAGCATTTTCTCGGCGTTATACGCCCACAGCTTATAAAAACTTCTTTCATTACTTTCCAAGTACACTCTCTAAAGATATCTGTCTTGAGGACCTGTAATTCTATCACAAGTATAATTGGATCCATCAGTGGCCTTTAGTAAGGGTCAAAAGGAATAATAGACAGTTTCAAATCTTCCTTTCAATGAATCAATATCTTCTATCAATTCTTTGATAAATTCTCTTGATACGTTGGCTCTGATGCTTTTCCCTGATCATGATATATCTTCTATGGCAACGGTATCATTTATCTTTTCTATTTTTGAGTCCTTCAGTTTTTATTTCAATGACTGATCTACTATAGAAGCTTCACAGATGCTGCATTTTCTCACAGTTTAATGAGCCCGCAGTGGTCTCAATAACATGTCTACTGCAACGCTTCTTTTGACTTGTAACCTTGCTGCTGAAAGACCCACCGGGCAAGCTTTTCTACTTTAATGGTGACGATCCATACATCACCTTAACATTTCTAAAGCCTAAACTACAATAAAAACTTTTTGTTTCGTGGTCAAATAATTTTTTTCCGCTAGAGTCAGCAAGCGTCTGACATACTCTATGGAGTTTTCTTCCTGCAACGATAACATATAAACTAAAGTTACAAATACATGAGCAGAGATACGTAAGGCTCTAATTTCTTCGAAAGATTGCTGTATATCTTTCCCCATTGGCAAATAGTGTTTACCTTGGTAACTTGACGGAGGGGGCAAGTCAGTTCAGAAAGAGTTCCAATAAAACGCCAATATCAAAAGAGGTTTATAAAAATGATGATGATCTAGGAATTAGTACCGGAATTAGTAGATTTTACAGCTTAAGAAAGATCATCCATCTGTGGCACTGAATAAGCATCAGTGAAGGTTTGTTTAATGTTCCAATTTTCGAAGAGATTATCTAGCTCCACACGCAAAGGCAAGGACATTAGATATAATGAAAGTACGATAGGCTCGTGGTATTACTCATGTTGATGATGTGTTCACCGTTAATAGGATTGGATCTGCTCCTACAGCAAGACCATTTTGATATTTTTCAAAAAGTGACGACAATCTTGAACGTTACCCTTCTAAGAGCTTTTGACTTATATAATAATTTTTGTGATTTGTTGTTGGTTTTTACAAAATTTGTTTTGAAAACTCATAGAAAGGCTTCTGCTAAACAGACGCAGCACAATTGTGATAAAACACAAAAATACAGCAAACAAATACCTCGATTGGCAAGATTAATTTGGCCATAAAGAAATTAACTCTAAGAAAGTTTGTTTTTAAATATTTTTTTAATGTATCATATTTAGTTAAAGCTATTTAACAATATTCAGTGTTTCTGATTTTATATGCCCGTAACTCTTCTAATGAATCCGCGTAGATTAGGTACAGATGCATAAACACCAGGATATCCTGGACGTGCACATCCATTTCCCCACGACACAATACCTGCTAGTACTCCGTTGCATAGGAGAGGACCACCAGAATCACCCTAAGTTATAAAACAAAAAATATATCTATTAGATATTCAGAAGCAAATAATTTTTTACCAACCTGGCAAGAATCTTTTCCGCCTTCTAGAACTCCAGCACATATCATTCGATCCGTTATGTTATAGACAGAGTTACATTCCTTCCTGCTCACAATAGCAATATCGACAGCTTGAAGCCTTTCTGGAGAAGAACCACCTTCACTTAAAGCTCCCCATCCTGAAGCTGTTGCTTTACTGCCAGGAGCAAACTCGTCGTTGTCGTTTGGTAGGGGTATGGAAGACCCTAGTGTAAGCTCCCTCGAAAGAATGAGAATTGCAATATCATAATCGGAATTACGTTGGTTATACTGTGGATGTCGTACGAATTCATCTACCCCCACAAGTTCACCTCCAGATCCTTTCAGAGAAGAACCAGCTCGAACTTGCATAGAGAAAGCTATACGCCTGAAAATAACTTGTAGATAGGCAAATATGGTGAGTACATTTTAAAATTATACCCAAATGTACAGTGACCTGCAGTAACTACGTATTTAGGTGAGATTATAGATGCGCCACATACATGACTACCAAGATAGTGTAGAGATACCTGGTAGGGGAATTTTTCTATGTCAACTGGTGTGCCTCCTACTATTCTTCCATCTAACTGAGGTACTTGAGAATGGAAACCTGTTTATTTATATTTTTGTTAACGCTGAAAACAAATAAATGTAAATACGAATATAACTTACCAAGGGATAGTCCTGAAAGAGCCAGCAGTATTGTTGTAACGAACATTTTGATCGTAGACATCAGAGAAATATGCCTAAGTCTACAGTGAGATTACATTTTATAGTATTATTTGTCAAATGACGGACATTTATGCATAACAGTTTATTGGAGAATTATTTTTCTGTATGTTTGGACACAAAAGTGAGAAGATACAACAAGAAATTACAATGCATATAGAAAAATATGTCCGAAATATTATGGCGTTGTCATTAATAAATGCCAAAGAAACATAATGTTAAAAATCCGCACTCTATTATTTTCAAGATAATACGTCGTCATTTTTCTAAAATTTTATTCTTCAAGTGTTGGTCTATTGTTTTACTATTGTTCTATTTTTCTAGTGTGTAGTGTTTTCTGTTTACTTACAGAAAGTATCTAATATCGCACTTATTGTTTTGTTTTATTAAATTTATATGTGATAAGTGATAAACACAAAGAGGTGGATCAAAGTATAGAACGCGGTATGTATTACATCTAGAGTACAAACAGCTCGAACGCGCTAATTTAATTAACGTGGAATGTACATAGAAATAGTTTTGCTCCACTGAAAATAACAGTGATAATATATTTATATTATACCGTGTGTCCGAATGAAGCCGGAACATAGGGAGAAGCCCATGTATAACTTCAGAATTCTTCCAAAAGCTCTTTTGAACGCTTCACGATTTAGTGACAACGCGTATCATTAAAGTTACATAAGGCAGGTAAAATAATATTAAAAATAAATTTTTGCTTACATCTTACAGATTATTTTTCAGTTTGATTTTGCTGTCAGATTTCCACTTCTCTGATATACATAACTTTGTTTTTAGCTTTCGTCCCTAGCGAATAATTAATGTTTAACACTAGCTATTAATTGTTGGAAGATAAATTTCCATCCTTTTCAGTAGACACAGTATATTCTCAACCGAAATTTTAATCTTTATAGATAATAAGTAAATTCTTGCTGATAAGTCCAACATAAGTCGTATGCTTACTAAATCATCTTCTAGCTAGTATCTGCTTGAGATTCTCCTTCAGATTTTACTTTACCTACAGATAAAACACAGTAGAGGTAATCATTCTCAACTTTTCCTCTATATCGTGATCTTGCCTTACATAAATTGCTTTTCTGCTAAAAAAGTGCACAATAAATCTTTTTCAATTTTGTCACTGCATTTAATTTGATTCTTCTTGATTATCTCCAGACAGTTCCATTTGCCAGTGATGACATTTCAGCGTAAAAAGTGCAAAGTTCTGTAGTATTGAGAATAAATTTTTTCAGTCTTGAAAATCTCACACCTTATCTTTACTCATGCCTCAAGGCCGCCAACTTTGAACTAGCCAAACTAGAATTTTTTTTTAAATTAATCTTAATTATAGAACAACCTCTTCGAATCACCTTCTCAAGAACCTTTATTCCAGACTGCATCTACATAAAATTGGAATTTGTCTTGTAGTAGATTAACATTCTCTCTATTTTAGATTTGCCCAGCTCTAAATTGAGAAGCAATTTAGACTGCCCTATCCTAATCACGTACAAGGGCAAGTCACAATTCAACGTGGGTATTTTAAATTCTCGCGAAGTAAAGATCTGAATACATTGTACATTGTAACAACTTTTTTCAAGCCCTTTTCGCAAAAACCCTTTAAACAGAGATCTAACTTTTCTTCACTCCAGCTAGCCGGCTTGAAGAATTTCTTTAAAAACATCCCACTTACATGTTTTCGGTGGAGAGACAAACAGAGCGTGTTAGTGTAAACCGTTAAGATAGGCAACCAAACTAACACTTTCAAAAATATAAGCTGGAGGAAAGCAAACTAAGTGTTACGTTGTGCAATAAATGCAGTAGTTTCTTTCTGAGTGTTTTAACTATTTTATGAAAAACTACAGTTCATTATGTCATGACGATGGTCCTTCGAACGGGATAGTTAATTTAGTTGATTAGTGCTGTAAGTCTATTAAAATCAATTCAACAATTTATTGTTTTAAATTATAATGTTATTAAATACATAGATTCGGACCTACCTCTATGTATTTCTGAACAGGTAAGAGTACACGAAATATTCAAAAATGTACAAACTAATGATGATAGAGCTAGTAGTAGAAGTAAGTTCTTATTAAACTGATTATTTTAAGAAAAGATTTTATTAATTAGAAAAACTTAGATTCTAGTTTTCCTCCATCTCTGTCTGGGTTTCCACCTGACATTCTGATTTGCCTCGATGACCCACAGTGATATTGATCCTTCTTATAATCCTGTGGAAGATTCGAGCTCGGCATCGTCTGATGAAAAAAATCAATATGCAAGTCACGTTTTTAAAACTTTTGACGACAGTCATTATTGCAGAAGCCAGACAACCAAAAAGTATCTTCCACCACACTACACTCTTGCTGAAATTACGAAAAATATTTTCACGAAATGGAGACATGTTTGTGAAGATTTCTTAAAGTTGAGTGCCCTTGAAAGGTAGCAAAAGGTTAAGAATCTAAACTGTTTGTGGTCAGGTCACAAAGCTAAAAAATGCAAATCGTCAGGTTGCAGAAAGTGTCAAATAAGGCATAACACATTGCTTCGTTAAGAAGACTTTAATGCAAATAAAACCTCTAATCCCACAAATCAAACTACCACTGGTTATTAAGTTTCTTTAACATCCAATAACCATTTTAGTCCAGTTCTATTATCCACTGTAGGGGATACTACTTACGACTTAGATGGAATTAAAGTTTACTTTCGGGCTCTTCTGGATTCAGGGTCACAGTCCCATTTCATTTCAGAAGACTTATTCACTAAATTAAAATTAGATTCAACCTAAATCAACGCTTCAATTACAGGCCTAAATTCAGTGACTTCCAGCATTAAAAGTACATGCTCAGTAAAGTTGCAATCCAATAATGGTAGGTTAAAAACTACAATTCAAGCTTACGTTATTCACTCAATAATAAGTAAGTTACCATCACAATTTATTGACAGCTCATCATGGGAAATACCGGAGAACTTACCTCTCGCAGATCCTGACTTTAATGTACCAAATAGAATAAGTTTTCTAATTGGTGCTGTTCTATTTTAGATGATTCCGTCAGTTCGAGTCATTTCTTTAGGAAAGGGTTTATCTGTGCTCTGTCACACGTCGTTTGATTAGATAGTTACGGGTTGTTGTAATCAACCACTTGTTGCCAACTCTTCAGGTTGTAATTTTGCTAAAACCCAATCGTTGCAAGACAACATTATTTTGGAAAGTTGAAGAAATGCCAGAACAGCGCATTGGCTGCATTGATGATTTAAAATGTGAAAGGTGTTTTCGCAAAACTACTAACCGCGACTCGAGTGGTCGTTTTGTTATTAAAATTCTGTTAAAACATTTATCTGAGTTGCTAGGAAATTCCAAGGATAAAGCTGTAACGAGTCTTTTAAATCTAGAACGTCAATTCAAGAATCGAAAGTCTCTTAAACAATCGTATTGCAATTTTATAAGAGACTATCAATTATTAGGACAGATGTTTCCGTGCAATTCCGAAAATTTAGGTCCTTCCTATTTCTTTCCTCACCATGGTGTGATGAGTAGTGAAAGTCTCACTACTAGTGGGTCGAACCCCACGATAAGTGGATGGTCTTTAAATGACTTGCAAAATACAGGTTCGTCTATTGTAGTCACTACCGATGTAGCCAAAATGTATAGGCAAGTTCTAGTGAATCCTTCTGATAGAAGACTACAGTTAATATTGTGAAGGGAGTCTCCTTCTGGGGAGATTCGGACATTTCAGTTAAACGTCATCGCTTACGGCACCACGTCTGCTTCATTTCTAGCAATGAGATGTTTAAGTAAACTAGCCAAAATTAACAAGGACTTATTCTCTATTGCTTCTTCAATCATTGAAAGAGATATCTACCTAGATTATTTGATAGCAGATTTTGATTCCGAGCATGAGGCTATTCAAACATGCACTGAAATTACTTCTATTCTCAATTTAGCTCATTTTCCACTTAAGAAATGGCATTCAAATAATTCTTCAATTTTTGAACATTTCAAGGATGATACAGATTCAGTATCATACCCATTGGAAGCAAATAATCTATTAAAACATTAGGTGTGTTCTGGAATAGTGCACAGGACAATCTCACATATCAATTCTTAGCCACTTTTTCAAATGAAGGGTCACCAAAAAAAATATTCTTGCAGTCATATCAAAAATATTTGATCCATTAGGATTAATTAGTGCTTGTGTGATTATTGCTAAAACTCTTATTCAACACATTTGGGTTGTTAAAATAGGATGGGATAAACCAGTTCGATCAGAGCTACTGTTGAAATGGAAGCAATTTTATGATCAGCTACATTGTCTCAATCAATTATCAATTCCACGCCGTGTAACTAGCAGCAACTCGGCAGAAATTCAGTCTCATGGATTTTGTGATGCGTCACAAAGTGTATATGCTGCTTGCATCTATTTGCGTAGTACAGATTCTAGTAACAATATTTGTACATATTTTTTGGGTGCAAAAACGAGAGCTGCCCCACTAAAGGTACTTACAGTTCCTAGATTAGAACTTTGTAGTGCTAGCGCTCTTCTGTTTACTAGACTAGTCAAGCGAGTTTTAGCTTCGTTGATAATCGAAGTCAGAACCTTCTTCTGGTCAGACTCACAAATTTTTCTCGCATGGTTACGGACCAAATTTATTACAGCCTTTTGTAGGTAACCGAGTATCAGAAATCCAAGCTTCAACTGAAGTTGTTGAATGGCATTATGTCATCTCAAAAGAGAATTCTGCAGATCTAGCATCGAGAGGGGTGTTAACAAATGTTTTACTCAATTCAAATATTTGATGATGTGGTCCAGAATGGCGGTCACTTCCATGTGGAAATGGGCCTATTGGTTCACCTACTCAAATTGCTCAAGTCAAAAGGAAATTCGTTACAGTAATTTCTACTACTGAGGATTCTTCAAGTTTTGATAAATATTCAT
Source organism: Ignelater luminosus (assembly GCA_011009095.1). NCBI lineage: Eukaryota > Metazoa > Arthropoda > Insecta > Coleoptera > Elateridae > Ignelater > Ignelater luminosus. The sequence goes on from VTPC01005183.1 coordinate 144,035, forward strand.
CATATTTTAAACTCAAACGTACAATTACTTATTGTTTACGATTTACGTCTAATTGTTTACTTCCAAGCGAGAAAAGAGTTTCTACTCCTTTGATTGTTTCTGAATTAGATAAGGCAAATAAGGTACTTATTAGATTAGCTCAATTCCAAGACTTTTCAAGTGAAATCAAACTTCTAGAATCTGGTTCACAATTAAAAGGTAGCCTCATCAAACTATCGCCATTCTTCGATTCAGATCGACTTTGAAGAGTTGGGGGAAGATTAAGGCATTCAGATTTGTCACATACAGCAAAGTATCGTTATATAATAAAGGAAAACCATCCCCTAGTTTCCATTCTATTTCCTGATTGGAAGACACTATACAGCTCTACCAGAATCAAGTATAGGGGAACCAATTGCTGTAAACCGTTTGCAACGATTTTGACTTCTTCAACAAATCTCACAATGTTTTTGGAAGAAATGGTCTAGTTTACAAATTGGGAGGTATGGTTTTACTAAAGCAAGAACACTTACCTTCATATCAGTGGCCACTAAGACGAGTTATCAGTCAGCATCCTGGTGTCAGACTGGTAACAGTGAAAACACGAAATGGTGTTTACAAGCTTGGTGTGGTAAATGTGTTCCCATTGCCAAAATCTGAACAACAGACTCATGGTTAATTCAGTTCTATAAATTAATATGTTTTTTGTATTTACTTGATCATTATTATTGATGTTATTCGTACTTACCTTGTCATGTTTTCTGTTTTACATATTATTTATAGTATTGCATTTATTATCAATAATGTGCATGTTCTATAAGTACCAAATCAGTTTGCAATGCCTCCTTAGTGGGGAGTATGTTAGTGTAAACAGTTAAGATAGGCAACCAAACTAACACTTTTAAGAATGTAAGATGGTGGAAAGCAAACAAAGTGTACGTTGTGCAATAAATGCAATAAGTTCTTTTTGAGTATTTTATTAACTATTCTATAAAAAAGATACTGTTCATTATGTCATAACAGAGCGTATCTTTTCCAAAATCAAAAATAATTATGAATCTTGTTTATGAACCTGCGAGGCTTTGACAAACTCTACATCTCTAAATTCGTCATTTTCTTTCGTTTTCACACCCTCCATTGTCTTTGAACCTAAGAAGAATCCGTTATCGCGAGATGCTCGGGGCTCAAAAGTAATTCTAAATCTTGTGTACAAGCCTCAGACAAAGATTATTTGTTGCTCTGAAACCTAAGAGGGATCGGTTATCTCTGGATTCTACTTGTTTGCTTTACATCATTGTTCAAAGCTCAAAAGCAATTCTGACTTTGTTTATGGTCTTACAAACCTTGGAAAAACTCTACAACTTTGAATTTGACATTTGTTTTTCATTTTGGGACTGTGTGTTGTCCTACAAGCCTAAAAATAATTTGTTACTTTACTCTATAGTTTTGCCTTTTGCACTTTCATTCACTGAGACTTTCTATGATCCCCTAAGCTTAAGACTTTGATACTTGATTAAAGTTTGAACTTTAGTTTTACTTAATAATGGTTACTCTTGGAACATTACAATTTTCTTAATCATTCCTGTAAGATTTTTCAATTCCGAGTAGTTTCCAAATCTAAGTGAATACTGCGTGAGTTTCGTATTTTCTGCTAAATATTCAGGAGGTCATTAAGAATAGAAAAGGGCAATCTCGTAAGTTTCAAGTTGTCTTTCATTGGTTTGTTTATTACAATTTATAAAAAGATATCCGACATCAACCTATTTATCTACTTAATAGGCAATAACTACAATTAGTTTTTCAGTTTCTTAAAATACATTTTTTAAGTAAAAACAGACAGTTAACTTATCATTTATGTTTGAATTGTAGTTGTGCGTTGGTAACTTTGCAAATGCAAAATTACATAAAATAATTTAAGCAGAACACGACATATATAGCGCCAAGATAAAGTATATCTGCTTGTATCAACAGAAACTTTGTAAATAATCTGAGAAATAAACCAAAAGTGTTGGGTTTTATCTGAAAAACAATCTGACATTGAACGATCTTTGTGATTAGAAACAAATAAAGAAACCAATTAACCCAGCGACTAATTTGAATTCTTTAAACCTCATTTACCACTTTAATTTCTGTAAAGACAAATTGCGTTGAAATCTTTATCTTAACTGGAAGGCAGACAGTAACATATAATTTTAGGATCTAAAATTCAAGGACTGAATTTCTAATCTGTTAAAGCAAAGTCTTCAGAAAACTGCCAGACAAAGTCAGAAACGTAAACTAGTTATTGAGTTATTCACAATTTTAGCACAATTCAAGACGTCTTTGGTATTAACAAAGCAAAAGGACAATTAGCTTTTTAGGGAATAAATTGAGGCTCTGTAGATTATAGGGAACTAAATAAAATTGGATTACAAAATATCTTTAGATGAACAGGACAATAATTTGCAAACAAAAGTATTTTTTAAAAGTTTCCTAAAGAATTCTATTCTTAAATAGGTTACCTCTCGTCATGAAAAGTTGTTTTTATCTCTTCGGTATAGACCCACACAAGCTATATTGTTGCAATCAGGTTTTATTACGACTTATCCTTCGGGTAACCCAAACTAATTTAATTGGTTGGGACGTGGATTCTCTAATGTGGAAAGAAACTTGAAAATAAAACAAAAAATATCTTTGAGAGCATCAGTTCCAGTCCTCTTGTAGTCCTCCAGCGAGACAAACGAAAGACGGCGTTACCTCCGAAAGTGAGCCAGCATAAAGCTTCAAAACAAATAAGTATATTTATTATACACTGTTATTTTCTTTCTTGTAACATTATTTGTTGAACAATACCGAAGACTTTTACGGTCCGCGTCATTAATAAGTCGTTGTTTTTGAGATTAGACCATGTCATTCTTAAAATACTACATACACTCAAAGTTTTTTTCACTGTCATAAGGAGACAAAACGAGTGCACGATGACTACGCTAGAGGCAAAACTCTTCTGGCGAGAATGGAAAAATTGGAGGTTTATAGCTTCTATCATCTATCTGTCAACGTATTGTTAAGTTAATACATTTTACCCCAGTAAAACTAATTTATTAAGTGGAATAGTACTTCTTACAGCTTAGACGAAAACTAAAGTTTGTTGTCTAGATGTGTATCATGCCCGATACACCGATTACCTTACTACCGGGGACGATACTGGCAGCATTATTCATCCATCAAGATCAGCAATGTCCTCTATCGTTTAGAAACATAAATCAAAACTAGTATTAGGTTATTTGTGTTTTGAAAGATTTTTAGAACATAGCTCGAACTGATATATTTAGCATTTATATGATGATCTTTGCAAGGCCTTGTAATTTAGCCATATATTAAAAATATTATTCTAGTTTGTAACATTGTGACAATTTGCTAATATTCTGCGACCAGATACGGTAAGTACAGGCTTTTACAGCAATATTGTATCATACATTCACTTTAGTTTGACAAGATGGCACCACTTTTACGGTGTATAGACCTGCACGTTGTAAACAAACACAAAACCAATGAAAGGCTTATATATAAAACGTCCTTTGAGAGTTTCCAAAGTAAAGGCTAAATTCTAGTTTTAATTTGTCTCCTCATAATAAAAATCGCTTTTAAGGCACAGTACTATGGTATTTAAATACTAAACCATCTGAAAACGACACATAAAAGGTCTTTGATAATTGCTGAAACAAAAGGTGATGGAAACTGTGATATGTATGTCGAATGTACTGTTAAGCTTTTATTTAATAAGACATTTCATTAACTGTAAGTCACAATACAAACTGCTCACCAATAATTAATAATTTTATGTTACTACCTCCCTAGGATAAGACGTATCTTTATTAAAAAGATAATTCTGTATCCAGAACTTCTTTTTCCGTGAATTCATCAAATCTTCTTATCATTTTCTCCGATATTATCGACTTATATCCACCTTCTTTACCTTCTCTCACAAAATCAGATTTCGCAGATTTCAGTCGCTTCTTTACCGACATTCTTTTTCATCGAATCGAAGCTTG
>VTPC01005185.1:0-32598 GCA_011009095.1 Ignelater luminosus
CAATTACTTCCTGACATGGGCACTCTGCAACAGCAAATTCTCATTTACAATGACAACACGGGCGCTCAACAACTAACTAAAAATTCATTAATTACATCTAGTTCAAAACATATAAATATAAAGGAACGCTTCATTAGAGAAAAGGTACAAAGCGGTGAGGTTGCTGTCGACTACAAACCTTCAGAAGAGCTAGAGGCAGACATCTGGTCCACACTACACAACGTTATGATTCCATTAGACTATTTAGACTAAACAAAATTTTTAGTTAAGGAGGAGTGTTGGACTTTTGAATTTTCCCACCAAATATTTAGTTTTATGTTTTTTTAATGTTGGTAAAAACTTACAAAGATAATTATTATTACTATATAACCTGTATAACCTAAAATGTTTTGTTGTAGTTTTTGCGCACACTTTAACGCTTCAGTTATTAAAATACTAAAATAGTAATAATGTTTTTCATTAATATCCAATAGATATGAATTTCTTCCACGATTTGGCTTTTGGTTATTGATCTTTCCTTTCTGATACATATTTTTGCATTTTGAATTTTTTATTTTGTGGTAATTTCTTCTTCCTGTTTGTCTTTTTAGCTATTGTGCACACCTTCGTGGACTTCCTCTAAGTTAAATTCAAATGTTTTTTAATTTTTAAAATGTATTGACAATAACCAGCAAGTAATGCATATAGCAGCAGATTTGTCCACGTTAATAACTCTAGTTCTTTGCCTAATATCTCTCGATATTTTCTGTTTCCTTGAATTAATAACATTAATTATCTCAACTTTTAAGAATTATTTGCATTCAATTTTACTATATAGTACAATTAAAGTGTAATCTAAAAAATGTAAAAATTGTTTAAAAAAATACAGCCAAAGTCGCTTCCACAGTGTCTGTAAAGGCTCTGAAAGCCCTTTAAATTAAAGTAAACCATATATCATATAATGTTATTTAAAGTGACCTTAATAGTGTATAATGCATAAATTCTCTCTTTAATTCATTGTTTATTGTAAATTACAAGTGTATAGTCAAGAGACTTTGAATTTATATTAGTAATTGTGGCCACTTTTAATATCTGGGAAGCACCGTGCTGCTATATTTTACAAATTTGTTTTCTGTTAATCTGTGTAAAGTATTCCAGTGCACATTAAGTGAGAAGGAAAGTTTTACTTTATTTTAAGAATTATTTAATTTGTTTAAAAAATTTTATCTTAGGAAATTTTTAAGTAATCAGTTTACCTAAAGATTATGGTAAATCGATTTTTCTAAACAACCAAATATATTAATTTGACGCAAACAGAATACATTAATTTATATAGACATAGTTAATTAAAAATTGATATCTAGTTTAAATGTGGGTAATTATGTTAATTGTGAGGGATAATTATAAATATATTTGCGTCAGTATTTTGAGGCACCTCATCTAAGCTTTTCCATTAATGTACATAAAATTCACGTCACATAAAAATATAATTTTAATGTTTTTAAACTGTAACACAAGGTAGAACCAGTAGAACTTAGATCGAAAAAGGTATCTGGAGAGAATTCTTTCTGATTGCATTCAAAAATGAGTATGTGGTTTATTTGAATTTAAACTTCTTTGTGTATTTTTGAATAATTACTAAGAATTGACCTCTTAAAACGTCAAAAGAATTCTATAAATTTATGTATTTGGTTTCTCTTATCCACGGGTTGAATTTCTATCAAACATCTCAAGTGTAATCTGAATGAAAGTACAAATATGATGGAATTTAATCAAAAATAAATTTCTAGTTATGAGTTGCTGTAATAACTGATTAGCAAAACTTTTTATCAAGCCGGGATTGAAGAATCCAATAATTGAATTTTAATTTCTATTAAACAGTTGTATCGGAACCAGTTTTTTTTAACACTTAGTAATAATCTCGTTGTTGGCGTAATAAACAAAAAAAGGAACTTCAGGTACAAAAACAAAATTCGATACAAATAATTAAAAATTTCTTTTACTAAACTTAGGGAAAAAACTAGTTTTACCTTGAAAGTCTTTTTTTGTTAAGGCAGCTAAATCAATTCGGGAAGTTACTTGCTTACAAAAAGTATACGCAGTTAAGAAAAAAACACTAGACTTATAATAATAGATTTAAACAACATAGTTGTGTGTAATAAACGAAAACAATAAACAAAAAAGTGTAAAAACCAATATACTCACTCATAAAATTTAAAAAGTTCTAAGTCATTCTAATTCCGTAGTTAAAAATTGAAAAAAGCGTAGTCGTAGCGGCTTCTACAGGAGTTTTACGTTCTTATTTCAATTTCTCATTATTGCGTAAATCATTATTTAATATTACACTTATTAGCAACGACGCTCAATTTTCTAAACTTTTACAATTCTAAAAGCCTGACATTTTTTTCTTCTTATAGACTACCAGCTACAACGATATACAAACTTCGAAGTAGATCTATCTAAACGGTCTGTTTTCTTTTTTATCACAGTACTACAATGTCCATATTTGAATTGTCATTTCTTAGTAAGGCACGACTTTCCTTGGAAGCTCAGGACTACATTATTGTCAGTTTGATAGTCTTATAAATAATAAAATCCAGGTCTGAAATAATTGGTAAAAGGTATAAATGCAAAAATTTTTTATGTAACAGTTTTTTCTGGGAAATACACAACAAATGCGTATTTGTTATTTGTTTTATATTTACTGTTTCTTAGTAATTGATTATTTTTATTTTTCTTTTAATTTCTATTTTGTCTGAATTAATTAAAATAAAATTTGCTATCTAGCAGCTTTAAGAGTCGTTGTATAACCTTGTACACCGCATGTTATAAAATTATGTGTAGTATTAATTACATTTTTTAATTATGGTTAAGCTTATAAAGTTATAATTAATCAATGTGAATTCCAAGTCCTTTTTTTAAAATTCTACTGCAATAATTAAATTTTATTCAAACTCACTCTTTCACTCTTCTGTGTATGTTTCAAGGTGAAATGTGTGTACAAATACAGAAAGATAAGCAAATAAAACTGGGAAATTACGAAAACTTTTCACTACAACAACACATTTGGAAGCTTTTCACCAATGTGAGGTTGACAATTTTAAATTTCTAAATTCTAAAAAAATATGTACTTACGTATTTTTTGATATTTCTTCTATAAGCTTGGATGGAATTCCTCTTAGTTAGTTGGTAATTGCTTATCGAACTTCGTACCCCCAAAGACAAAATAGCATTGCAGCACCGTGAAATGCACAGAGAACACAATAATTACCCCCTTCTATTTAATTATAAATTAGAAATAGACTACATTACTAAATACTATCTACATCTAGATACTATTAGAAAAGAAACTATGAATTACATCTCTCAACATTAAAAGACATTGCACATACACAATCAGGTTTAGACAATGATTTACCTTAACTTTTAAAGAAGAATTGTTAAACATTTAGGGCCAGTTTATCGAAGCCGAATTAAAAGTTAATCGAGAATTAAACTTAATTCGGTATTTTGCTAAGATAAGTCAAATTTTGGTCAGTCAGATTATCAAAATTTACATTTAGTTAGAATTATAAACTTTAATCTCAATCGAATATATAATTCACCTTCAATAAACTGACCTTTAAATTTTTGATACTGGGACAAAAGACTATAAATGTAACGTACCACATCAGAGTTACGTTTCTTTGCACATTTAGCTTGACACTGGTTATCAGAAACAAAATTCAAAATTAATATCAGCAATGTTCTTCCGAACAGAGTCAAACAACCTTTTGAGGGTTGTGATTGGGTGCTGTCTTAGTTGAAAATTAACTTTTATCGTTAATCTTTTGGGAACACATCCAGTTCCATGGCAAGACACCTTTCCACATGATGTTGCAAAAAAGATGTCACCCAACATCACCTTCAGAATTTTCTCTAAAAAATACAGATTTATAAAGTATTTTTTTTTAGTTTTTATACTAAACACAGCCTCAAGAACAAACAGAATGAGTTCTGAGAGGTTCAAGAAAATTTAATTCTTTTGGGCTCAGTTTGGCAAACCTCACGACTTATTTTTATTCGGGGTGTAACTTCCTTTAAGTTAACATAAAATTACCCGTTTTTGAACTTTGTTTTCTCCTTTTTCTCCTGCTGATACCATCAGAATTCTAAAACTCTAATATCGTCTACACCTCAGAAGATTCTATATGACGTCCGAGATTAGTATCAGGAAATGGAGGAATTCACATCTAGTTCTCTGTAGGCGCATAGCTTCCCAGCAATAAATAAAACACAAAAATGCTGTTTAACCATCTAACATTAAATTCAAAGAATCTAAGACTTCAATTTGGAAAGTTTTGTTTATTTTGCAAAAACGGTATATCGGTGTTCTGAATTATTTCACCATCTTGTGATATTTCCTACCGCGAGTCTTCTATGTCTTATATGTGACATATTTTTCAGTACATTTTGTACCTGACCAGGAAGGTCAGAATAAAATTCACAACAAAAGGCATGGCACAGACAATTTTATTCCGGCCTTCCTGGAATGTATATTGAAAAACCCCTATACAAGGGTCTAATATTCTTCGATGCAGAAACACCCAAAAAAGGTTTACTAAAACCGGTTAAGACAACTGGAGTAGCGCCATCATTGTGAAAACCATTTTATAATAATATTTTTTGGTGAGGCCCGAAGGGCCCATTTAAACGAACGGCAAAATACGTGTCTTGCTTTCGATGTAGAAATGTTAGTAGAAATTTCATCGAAATCGGCGACGGACTCACTGTGCCCTCCCCTTATAAGTACAATTTTATAGAATTAACTTCAAGCTAAAACAACAAATCGTCATTCACGGTTATTTGCAAACTGCCATTATGTCGCGCTCTGGCGATACTCCTAACAGTGCAGGTGGTAGAGATACAGCAGAGGTAGAGTCAGCCTGGGCCTCAATTTAAAGATTTATTGAGCTTTTCGGGTTTACGTCCAGTCAATCGGGCCATTCGGGCCTGGAGGGCTTTTTAGGTCTCTCGCATCTATCGAGCCGTTCGGATTTTTCGGTTCTTTGAGCCTCTCGGTTTTGTCGGGCCGTTCGAGCCTGTCGAACTCTTCGGACTTCTCTGGTCTGTCGAATCGTTCGGGCCGTCGTGTCGGGCTTTTGAAATTCCTAGCTCTTTGGGTCTGTCGGGCCGTTTACTTCTTTCAGTCCTGTCGGGCTGTTACGGCCTGTCAGACCTTTTCGGACTTCTCTATCTTTCGGGCATATCGGGTCAATTGGTTCTTTCGGCCCTGTAGGACTTTTCGGGCTTGTCAGACCATACGTGTCTGTCGACTGTTAGGGCCTGACGGGCCTTTTGGCCCGTTCGAGAAGCCGGACCTATTGAACTTCTTAACCTTTCGGGCCTCTCCAGCTGGTCGATCGTTCCGCACTTATCGGGCCGATTAAAAAGCTACCGAGCTTTTTCCGAGTCGCCCAAATTCGTTCCGATCGGAACCGGGCTGACCCGGAAAGTTTCTGCCCATACAGGACTCTACCAGGTAATACCTCTCCTTACATTCATACGACAGTTGTTAAATATTCTCAAGACATAGTTCTATGTAAATGGAATTCTATTATAAAATTTGGGTGGCACATAGAATATAGATTTGCAAATATAGTGGAATTTTTTGAAATTTCTAGACAATCGGGTTAACGCCCTAATATGCAATTGAAAAAGATAATTCTGCAAAACACAAATTTTTTTTTAATATTTTGGGGTGTTTATAGTGCAAAACATCATCTTTTAGCTTTATAATAATCCAAGTTGGAAGTTTCTCTGTAGTGTAGTAAAAGAAAAGCAAACGTTTCTATACTAAAGGATGCACAGATTCTCGAAAACTTATATTTATAATTTTACTTACTTAATCCAAGCTCCGCATACCGCAAGGTGAAGGGGCACCACAAAATCGTCGCTAGGCTGTTCAGTCCCTGGCCCGAGTTCTGACCTCATGGAGTCTGATGTTCCTGGCCGAGAGTCCATCTTTTGCGTCATTCGCCCACTTCCTCCTTTTTCTCCCCATCCCTGCCAAAAACACTCTCGTTGCTTCCCTGCTCTTATCCACCCTCTCGAGGTGTCCCCACCATCTGAGCTGGCTTCTTTCCACCTTGCTCTTCACAGGCTCCACTCCAAGCGCAATGCGAATTGTTTGATTTCTAACCCTATCAATTCTTGTCTTCTCTTCTACTTTTCGTAGAAATCTAATTTGTGGGGAGATAGGTGGAATTGTATACTGCTAATTTCACTCTTTCGCATATTGTTCTTTTACTTAAAAATTCTAATTGTATGGCACTGAACAGCCTCCTGCAGTGGGGCAATTTGACTGTTAAGTTTCACATCGGTCTTCCCATCTTGACTAATATAGCTACCCAAATACTTAAAAGCATCTACTTGTTCTAGCTTTTGGCCTCCTAAGATTACATTATGTCGTTCAGCTTCACTGCCAGAAATCACCATTGTCTTTGTCTTGCTAAGGCTTATCTTCATATTGAATGCCTTCAATTCTTCTTTCCAAATTAAACTGGAGATCATCAGCCCAAGCTGCTAGTACCGCAACATCGTCTGCACATGAAACTACCTATCCTAAACTTCTTCACCCGCTCTCTGCACCTCTTAATGACTTTATTTATCATGACAATGCATAGAACAGGCTCAGTGAGCATTCAAGCTTCAATCTTTGATTGATGATGAAAGCTTCTGATTCCTCATTGGCAGTCCTGACATAGCTCCTGCAGTTGCTGTACAGACTGTTAGTAGTCGCTACGTCATCCTCCGGTACTTCATATTCTTCTAGCAGTTGCCAGATCTGTTCACTGGGAACTCAGACGAAAGCCTTCTCTATGAACGCCAGATGGACCTTCCTGGCCTGCTCTATCAATTATCAGGTCCTGGGTGCTTCTCTCTTTTTGAAACCCGCACTGGGAGTCTGCCAGCCTGCTGTCCAGAGCAGTACACAACTTAACCTCTAAGATTCTGCCATATATCTTCCTTGGAACACTAAGCAAGGAGATACCTCTGTACTTCCCACAGTCTCTGTTCTCGCACTTCTCGAAAAGGGAAATTATAATAGACTGGCTCCAGTTGTCCGGAATCCTCTTTTACTTATAAGCCAATTGGAAAATAGCCAGAAGAACTTTTTGGCCGCCCTGACCCATGTATTTCAACATTCCTAAAGTCACTCCGCCGTGACCTGGGGATTTTCCCTACCTAACCCTTCCAAGAGCCTCGATAAATTCTCCCATTGTCACAATCTATAGAATAATCAGAAAATGTAAGCAACTTAAACAAATGTGGTTGTGTTTAATGAGGATGTTACCTTGAAGATGGTACAACCATTAGGAGAACCATGGTAGTACATCCGACAAAGATTTATTTGCGTGGATTTGTGTATTATCATGCAAAAAGTAGGTTGATCCAATTAATAAATTCCTCAGCCCTTCTCCGTTGACTGTTTTAATTCTAGCAACGGTCAGATCCTTAAACTTTCTAGATCTGCTAGTTCTAGCATGCTCTGGTAGTTCCGTGAGTGTTACTATCGATTGGTTTACTATCTATGTCAGCAAGATTACTTGTCGTTGCAGATCCAAGGTTCTTGGAGGAAGGCTATATCACAGTCTTGCCTCATCATCTTGCACAGCATAGAGTTCGCTGCTTTGTATTTTTTCTTGACTGCCAACAAAGATATTCATTGGGTTCAGTAAGTTTTGGTTTGATAATACAGCTCATAGTATGAGAGTTGGAATCAGAACTTAATGTTTGGTTTTCGGATGAGTGATGCTTAGGAGATTGTTTCTAGAGATTACCTAAGATTTTACGCTTGTTTTCCAATTCATGCCCAGCGCAAAATAAAAATATGTTAGCAGGAAGTTTGCTTATAAGTGGTAAGTTTTTGATAAAACTGAACGTTATTTCCCTGTGAGAGAACATAGCTACATGCCTGCAGATCATTTAGAAAGGCGGGATTGTTTTACCTCGAGAATACCAAAAAGTATTTTGCAAACTTTCCACTGTCAAAGTATATGAACAAGACTTTACTTTTATAGCGCAGTAAAACCTATCTTCAAAGTACTTTCTTTTAAGATGGCACAACAAAGTGTGTTTACATATATTGTGAATTGTACCGAGAAGCTAAGTGATGGGGGTAACCAACCCTTTTTGTGTGTATTCCAGGAACAAGAGGGACACGTGCGGGTAGTCAATGCACACCTTTTGTTAAGTGTTCTTAACCAGTACAGACTAAAACTTACAAAAAACAACACGAATTGTATTAGTTTCTCTCTACTAATGTTATTCATTTAATAAATAAAGTGTACAAGTTAAAAATTTTATTATTGTACACAACACAGAATTTGGTCTATCGAACCGCATGAAAATATGCAAGAACCTGCGGAAGAAATAAATAATTGCACAATGTTGCTTAGTTAGCGGTACTGACTTGCACAGTCAACTGCAACGTTTTTGGGAACTGGAATAGTGTCCCTCCGAGTGGTCACTGTCCTGGGAAGAAAGGGTATGTGAACTGAATTTCATCAATATCACGTACAAAGATGAAACTGGCAGATTTATAGTCTCATTTCCCTGGAAACGCGAAGAATCTAATTTAGGCAATTCTAAAACAATTGCATTAAACTGGTTTCATTCCCTAGAGAGACGTCTTCAGGCACACCCACAATTACAACTTGCTTATATGTACCCAGTTTATAACTGAATACATCTCGTTGTCACATATGACACGAATCGATAGTCCAGATGACTCGGTGACTCATTATTACATGTTCTCACCATGGTGTAATAAATAATGCAAGCAAAACTACAAAGCTCTGTGTAGTATTTGACGGGTCTTGTTCAACATCAACAAGCGTATCAATCATAATCTTTAATTCGTCGACCCTACAGTACATGCAAAGTTACATTCAATCTTGTTAAGGTTTAGGCAACGATCACTAGCCTTTTCGGCGGACATACAAAAGATGTATCGCCAAGGGTTGGTCACTCCAAATGACCTCAAATTTCCTGCTCTGCCAGTATATGAATTGAATACAGTGACATATGGTACAACCGCCGACGAAACGAAACCTCAACTAAATTTCCACAGGCAAATGAGGTTATCAAGTTCGACTGTTATGTGGATGATATATTGTCCATCATAGATTCGCTAGATAAAACAGACGCGTTATGTACTGGCTTTATTAATATATAAAACAACCCAGACTTGCTTCCTAAATTAAATATTTTCCATTCTACTTTAATGTCAGCAAACAATACTGTGTGCATTGCTTCTTTCCAGTTCACGAAGACATTAGGCATATATTGGTCACCGACTGACGATACATTAAATTATAGGGTTCATTGCAGTCAAAATTCTGATAGGGTTACCAAGCGTCGGCTTTTGTCAGAGATTAGTAAAGTATTCGACCCATTAGGTCTTTTAAGTTCCTGTACAGTTTTCTGGCATCGCTAAAACGATTCACTGCTCGCCGCGGAACACCTTCAAAAATATTTTCTGACAATGCTGAAAACTTTGTTGGGACGAACAATGAGTTGAAGTCAATCCTTGAGAAACTAACACAATGTGAGCATGAAATTATCGATGTTATGGCATTGGAGGGGATATTCCACCAAATTCACCACACTTCGGCGGTCTCTGGGAAGCAAGGGTATAAGGAGTCAAATTTCATTTAAAACGTCTCGCAGGCAACGCATTGTTAACATTTGACCAATTTTATACAATTGTAATTCAGATTGAATCTGTCTCAAATTCGAGACTTCTAAACCCACTCTTCTCTGATCCCAATGATCTTAACCCGTTAACACAAGCTCATTTTCTAATTGAGCATAAACTCACGGTCATACCGGAACCAAATTTGTCACATGTGCCAATAAATAAGACTGTCACAGTTTCAACGTGTTTAGCAACTTACATATCAATTCTGGAAGCGATGGCAATCAGAATACCTTCATACACTACAACAACGGATAAAATGGACGCAAAAATCACCTAATCTTAAGGTAGGAGTTATAGTACTATTTCAGAATGACAACGCTCCACCATTATCATAGTCCATTGGCAGAATCGTGGAGCTGTTCCCAGGAAGAGATAGTGTCATTCGTGTAGTGAGTGTAAAAACCTGCAATGGAACTTAGTATAAAAAAAGTGTTGCAAAAGTGTTTCCATTGCCATTGGATGATTGACTTAACATACAAATTGAACTATCCCCAAATCATGATATGCATTTACTACAAGACTGATACTATTTTGTCTTTACGTTTATGATATACTTCAAGGCGAGGAGTTACGTTATTGTTATGAATAAGTGAGACAAAGGTGTCATTGAATTCCATCCACATTGTGTACTTGCCATTAAATTTGGGCCGGCTTATTAAAGGTAATTTTATATTATTTAACGGATTATTGTTTGTTCTTTGAGAAAAAACCTGACTAAGGGTACTCGGGGAGGGGGGACATCGGCATTGAAACCGGTATCATAGGTACTCAAGTGTTTCAAATTCTGAACTGTAATCTTCTTCTTTTGCACAGTCAGTAGCAGGTAAATCATAAATATGATCTTGAATTTTCTGTAATTAATTTAGCAATTAATGGTGTGAATCTTTGGATTCTTACTTCTAGATCAATTACGTCACTACGCAGTAAAGAACTAGAAGTACTAAATTTAACCTCAAAAGTTGTTAGAAAGGTGTCAAAATCGGCTAATTTGCGTTTTAACTGCCCTCTTTTTCTATGTAAAATTGTTAACTGGTTGTTTTCTGTTTCATTGGCCATTTCTATTTATGATATATTCTTATAATATGTAAAAATGAATTATAGAAATAAATTGATTTGAGCTTTGAGTTTAATGATTACTGAATAATAAATTTAATCGTTCAGGCAATGATAATTTATTTTTTAATTGTAATAACTCAAATAGTTTCGTTCTAAATAAATTTGGATGAAACAGAAATTAATGTTATAATACTTAGAGCTAGCCAGACCATTTAGTCAAAAAGGGCAAATAAAAGAAAATTTTGATTTTTGGCACTATATGGTATTTTGGGTCGCTGAACACGAATCAAAGGTTTGCCAACAAGAATTTTCTTGGAAAATGTTTTTTTTCCAAAAAGCGTGTAAAAAACAGAAGTCAAAACTCCTAATAACGGGAATTGCGGTACTGTACTAGATTTAATACGAAAACTATGTATTTCACGCAAATGTTGACCATGTATTGTATTAAAGGTGATGTAATTGACTATATTTTATGCATCTGAGATCAACGATTCCGCTGCTAACGCGAGTAGAATCAATCAGTACTTTATTTACAGATATCAAGAGCTTGTAACATTAGTAGTAAAAAGTAATAGAGTATTAATTATTCATGTTCATTTCCGCCTTCTTTTAGAAGGTCCCGGCTGGTCATCGACATCTGCAACATAGAAAATAGATGTATGGAATTAGTGGGTGTTCTTATTACTTCCAATATTGTAGAATATATTTTTTCTTAATGGTAAATATTTCATACCTTCTGGAATGGCATATTCATCTTCCATTTGGTCCACTGGTTTAACGGGTGGGCAATTTATTTCTAGCTTGGTTTCGATGCTCAATTTGTCATCTTCGTCCTCACCCACCACTGCGTTATTCATGCAGCCTCCCTCGCAATGAGGCACATGCTTGAGCAGCAAAACCCTGCCTTCCTGCACCCACAATTGCGCTGGCAGTTCTTTGTACACTTGCAGGATACGAGCTTTAGTAATGCAAGGGGAGCAGGAGGTAGAAGAGTGGTCATAGACTCAAGTCTAATATTTGTCCTTTCTCCATCCCCACTATTCAGCATTTTTTTCTACCACCAGCCGTTGCTAAACTCTTACAGAGTAGAGTACGTTATCATTTCCAGGTTTCAAGAAGAATACTTTGTCAACTCTGCAGAGACCTATCAAAATAACCGATAGGTCTACATCCTCCCCAACCACCATTACTGTCTCATTTTATGGAGCCAAAGACAAAAAGGTTTTTGCGTCTTCTTCCGTCTGCTTCCATTCCATTTCTGCTGATGAGAACTCCTTAGTAAGTATAGATATTAAACTACCCTTACTTTTCTTTGGACGTCGTTGGTATCATTGTGTCGTCAAACAGTATGTCAGCTGAAGCGTGTTTCCTTGTTCTTCTCATACGCTCAGCAGTCTTTGTATCACCTTGTACGTCATTAGGGTAGCCACGAAAGACAACTACTGCCTGTGGATGATGCTCTGATTGGACGTACTGAACATATCTGCCGCAGATGACAAAAAACGATTGGCCAAACAACCCTGTGCAATAGGAAACCACCATTGATGACATATTGAACTTGGCCGCTAAACTGCTTGTTTGTTAGGGGTTTGAATGCTTTGTAGAGCGTGAATCTTGTTTCTTTTCTTAATAAACCATTGTCAAATAGAGACAAAAAATAAGGTCCTCGATCAGCGGTCGGCAACCGGTGGTCCGTGAGGTAATTTTAATGGTCCGCAAAGAAATTCAGATATTATATTATACTCAATGTTCGTATTAATTCGTATCTTTAAAAATTATGTTAGTGGTCCGCGAAATTTTAAATTGCGAACTTAGTGATCCGCAATATCTAAAAGGTTGCCGACCGCTGGCCTAGATCATAGGTCAAAAATTCCTTAAGGTCTTGATCTGAATGTTTAGCAACGGAAATTTGTTGAAATAAAGTTATAGGATTACTAGGAATCAACTCGTCTCAGATACATAAGCTATAGTCAATTACATCACCGTTAATATAATACATGGTCAACATTTGCGTAAAATACATAGTTTTCGTGTTAAATCTACGTACAGTGCCGTAATTCCCGTTATTGGGAGTTTTGGCTTTTGACACCCATTTTCGTGGCGCTCTCGCGGATAAACTATTAATCGGAGAAAAAACCTGAAAGACACGAAATGTAGGCAATTTTATCCTCTTTAGTTTCATATAGGATCGACTTTCACGTAAAATGCATATTTTGGGGGTTATTTTGAAAAACCTAAAAAAGTCCTTTTTTACACTTTTTTGGGAAAAAACCTATTTCCCGAGAAAATGCTTGTTGGCAAACTTTTGATTTATGTTTAGCGACTCAAAATACCATATAGTACCAAAAATCAAAACTTCATCAGAACTTTCTTTTATTTTCTACCACCTGGACTAATTGACGACCCTTGACCATGGCGACCCTTAACCATTTACTGCGGCCGGCCGGATAATTTTCCATAACGCTGCTGTGGAAGTTGTTTCTTTGTTTTCTTGTAATTAATTGTTATCCTTGTATTGGATGCTGGAAAATGCGGTTGCGAAGAACCATTTTTATGTTATGATTATGTGATGCACTGAGGTCACACAATAAAATAAAACAATGAATTGTACTAATTGTAACACTTTATTGAATATGGAGCGAGCGCTAAATGAGTTGCATCTACCCTCAACATCTGTTGTATTATGCAATTCTTACCAAGATGCAGCATCGTCCCTGGGTGTGGGTATAAGTAAGTTGCCACGGTAAGCGGAAGCAACGCATGCAGGGCCGGTGAAACATGATTTTCTGAGGTATGGAGTGCAAAAAAAGGTCATTACTCATTACACACATGTAAACCAAATAGGCGCCGGAAAGCGATTTAAACGATTACAAAGTTCTTTTATAGTGTATCATTTATAAATAATGAATAAATATACATTAAGTAATAGAATAATTAAAAATAAAAATCATATATCGCTGGCCTAATTAACAAACCACGTAACTCACATTTCCCACTTTTTACAGGAAGAACAAAAAACTGATTTATTCGACAGTGAATAGATACATTATTATTGTTTATTCTTAACAATAAAGTTTAAAGTATTCTGAGATGTATATAGGCCATATTGTTATATAATTAAACATATTAATAATTACAATGGAGTTACCAGGTTAGAAATAGCTACGTTAAGGAGTTACACGGTATGTGTATAAAAGATACGTGGTTTGAAAAATTTAAATTTGGAGTTAAGTGGTCTGACAATGAGTATAAGGTTTTAAATAAAATACTAGAAATTGGAATAATGAGATAATTACGGTATATTATATTTGGAAACATATAAAAATGTCAAATAAAACAAAATGTTAGTAAAAATACATGTAACGATGGTAATTTTGACCTTTTCATGGATTGAAGCAGTCTGTTAAAATGGCAACTCGTCATAAAAAGAGTGGTAGTCCCTCAGTATTGTACTTTTCAATTCTTGCAGATGGTTGTACTTTGCTTCCGTTATCTTCAACCTACTGTCCTACAAATTTGGAAAATTTGCTTCACGAAATGCTTGCATTTTGTCTATAGGATGGCTTAATGATGATTTTGGATCCTGTCTTTTTTGTCTGGATTTTCTTGAAGCTTCTTCCGATTGTTTTGCGTTGTCCTCGCAAGCAGGTAATAGTTTGAACTCATCTTTAAAATTTAGTTTGTAATAAATTTTTCCGTCGTCAGAATACTTCAAACAGCGGATGTCAGTAACTTTGGCGTCACCTTTCTTCAATCCAGGACGGATCGACTTGTACATTGTGGGGTTTGCATAGTTTTTGAAGAATGAATGTTCTAAATAAGTAACCTTATAAGGTGTAGTATGATTTCTAGCATTTTTGCATATCTCTACAGAATCTGCTGGCACATGAACTTCTCTCTGTTTTAGATACCGCTCAATGGTGGAGTGCATAGAGTCACACTCCATTTGAGTGTGACCTTTTTTCAGATATTTGCTTTCGATACAGATCTTGTACTTAACAGCTAAATGTAACAGGGCATTGCTCAAAATAGAACTTCTGTTTTGTTGTTACAGCCGTCACTGACAATTATTATTTTCTTTGCATTGTTGCGAAGCGGTAACTGGGATTTAATGAAATGACTTACAATGCTTGCAAACTCATTTGCAGTGAATTCGCCTTTTGTTTCATTCCACAGGTAGCAAAATCCATCTTTTGTCTTTAGATCATACATACAAAGGTTGTGGACCGAAAGTTTCCTCCTGTAATATATGTCTGAAGCATTTTAATTAGGACACAATAACAGGCTCTGAAAATCCACCGTGCAAACATGCTTTTCATTTCTTTTATCGTTGTCTTTTTCTTGCCTAGCAGCGGTTTTCTTCTTTGAATGATCCTTGTATTCTTCATGGAATGTACAGGAAGACAGTGGCTTGCATTTTTTTCCTTGCACCAATTGTCAGTATAAACCTTGAACAACTGAGACTTTGACGTCCAACAAGGCTCCAAATAGAGTTTTTGAGAAGATGCCCGACAATAATGTGATTCTACATTTGGCAATGCCAATAAAAACCCTTTTAATAAATTTAATCTTTCATTTAAATTCCGTTGTCTTGTAATCTTCTTTGATTGTCTTTTATTTTCAGTTCTCTCGTCGGTTTCGTCTTTTTCTTCCAACTCTACATGATCTTCTCCTCCGTCTTCTAACCACTTGTTGACCATCCATTCTCCTATCCCTAAAATTGCCAGTAATGTCTTTTTGCATACTCTGACCTTTGCTGAATTATCTACTTATAAATAGAATTTAAAAGAAAATTTTCGGTGTGAAGTGTTTTCAATTTTCCTATCCCGAAATCTTTGGGTAAAATTTACATCTGTCATAGTTTTTATGAAGATCTTTCTTTCCTTCCAGCTCAACTTCCAAAAATCATTAAACATCTTTTGTCTTTCTGTTTCTGTCAATGTCTTGCAATGAAAGGTTTTACCTTTACATTTGCAAGTAACTTCTTTCATCATTCTCTTAGGCCTACTGACAAATCCCGTGACTTTTCCATCTATAACCTTTCTTCCTTTGTATTCTTTACCTTGTTCACGTAAGATCTTTGCTTTTTTAACTTCCCAATCATCTTCTGTTACTTGATGTCGTTTTCTTCTTCTGGGTTTCAGAATATCTTGATTTATATCTTTATCAAGATTTTCAGCTTCTTTAATTGCCTCGACTAGTTCTGTGTTATTATCACTGTTATTTGCTTCTGTTTCTATTGTAATTATATTCAAGTCATTTATATCAGCAGTTTCTACGTCAATAGTCGTACTGATTTGATGATTGGGTTCTGCCATTTTATTATCCCACAGACCTCTAGGTTCTGGTAATTGATTTTTCTCATTGTAAACTTGAGCTACCACAATTATTTCTTGTCTACTGTTTACCTCTTGACTTAACTCCGTTGTATCCTTTGTTCCCTTGTCACATGGTTCTGAGATAAACTCATTAGATTTTTCTGCTTGACAGTAAACACTTTCACTTATTCAACTATAATCAAGGTCTGTATGGGTCAGTATGTTACAATCATAATGTAATTCTTTAACAGCACTAAGTGCTTCAGTATCTGAAAAGTTTAGGTTTATAGGGAGACTTCCAAAACTTATATCTTGATCTATATCAAAATTTCCAACTTCTTCCTTTTCCTCCACTAATTGTGTGTTATTAACATTTTTGTTATTATTTTCAGTCTTCAATATTATTAAATTATTTAAGTCATTTACATCAGCTGTTTGATTTTGAGCTTCAGATTCAGGAAATATTTGAATTAAGATGCCATTTTCATCAATCATGAACGTGTCTGCTGTAGAAATAATATCATCCACAATGACATCTTCCTTGTCAATCTTTGAAGGTGAATTAGTACAGTCAGTACAATCTTGGTTCTTGACCGGCGGCAAAAGCAAACATCCACCATTTCCCTTGTCAGATTGTGCAATTATTGCTAGTTTTAGTATTTTTTTTGTTCTCAAAGACATTTTTGAACTGAAAAGTAACAAAAACGTAATTAGTGGTCAGTTTAATATAACGGATACAGACCACTTAACTCCTGGAATCTCTTTCATTTAAAACATTTAATTGTAGATAAACTCCGTATCTACCGTTTTATATTGAAATAAAACCTCGTAACTTCATAAAAAACAGATTAGCACACAACGGAACTCCATCTGAGTTTAGTAGAAGTACACAAAAAATAATGTTTTTCTGCTAGTAAATCCTTATAAAACTTATAAATTACCTAAATTTAAACTAAACTTAGTAAGGTACAATTTTAATTAAATTATTTTAAAAGTAAACGTTGATAGAATGAAAACGTGTAACTCCTCAAAAATTGCAAACTAACCTAAAACTTTGATTTGTTAGCAAAACACGTAAGTCACATATCCTTTTCAAACAGGTTAGTTTTCAACTTAAAATTTTATATTCATTATAATTTTATGCTAAAATAATATTATATTGCATTACCAACCTTCAAACATGTGCCATATAGCCTCCAAACAATAAAAAAATGTTGTAATCACAGATAAATCCAAACACTGCACAGGCAGCACACTTTTGCATTACAACAGGCTGCCCCTGCTAGGAGTTACTTGGTTTGCAATAACGAAATTCCCTGAAAAAAATATATGTGGTTTGTTTTTCCCTTTTGTTCGATGATTTAAATTTTTTGGAGTTATGAGGTTTTAATGAAGTTGTGCAGGAACCATAAACGAATGCAATAGCATGAAAATCTCAAAATCGTATTTTTTGGAGTTACGTGGTTTGTTAATTAGGACAACGATATGTTAATCAATAAATATTAAAAATCAAAATACGAAATTTTCAGCTATGGAACAAGCTGAACAAGCTATGACAATTTTTCATACTTTTCTGGGTACTGAAATTTTAATGATTACTTGTTAGAAACTATATTTTGTACTGAAACAAGAAATAAAAATTAATCCAACCTTGTTTAATAATTTACGTAATTTTCCACAATAATAAATAGCTAATTTTGAGGTAAACTAATAATAATTTTCAAAATAACTCAGTCGTAATTAATAAGACCTTAACAAAATTTCAGGTAGTGAAAGCAAGAATTTTAAAGTATAATATTCTATTTAACAAAAAACTAAAAATTTTTTCTTCTTGTCGTTGCCATAGATTTTTGCAGCTCACATATTAAATTAGTCTGTTTTGATTTTTAGTTTATAAGTTTTCATATAATTTACATATTTATTACTAATAGATTATTTTATATTATTCTTATTACATTATAATTGATGTAGTGGTATTCCTTGTGTAAACAGACCAGATTGTTGCAGTGGCGGCTTGTGGTATTGTGCGGTGCTAGTCACGGCTTTGCGGTTCAATGTGGGGGAGGGGGTTATAAAAATTTTTAAGTACACCATTGCAGATCCTTTTTTTTTGGAATAAATATTTCTGTTAAATTTTCTGATTCATCTTTTAGAACTGGATTTCTAAGTGGAAACACCCTGTGTTTTCGAAACATCTAAATCTGGCAGAGGTCTTCCGAGTTCTTTTTTTCCAAAGAATAGGTAGAAAAAGATTTTTTAAAAGCTCACGTATTGCGTTCATATTGTACTTCACATTCACCCTTCACCTCAAGTTTCAAAACGAGCGTAGTGTAAATAATAATCGTTTTTCGATTATTGTAGCTCTGCCTTCTTTATGTTGGGCGAGACTCATCTACAGAAGCTGCAAAGGGTACAAAATTGCGAAATGCGTGTCATTACAAGGTCTAATATATATATATACCAATTGAACACTTACGTAATATTTCGAATTTCATACCGGTACGACGAAGGATTATTCAACATCTTCTAATTTTTTTTATAAAGTTATTAAGAAAAAAGCACCGACATATTTCAATGACGTTTTTATACAAAATAATGACGTACATCAGTACGGAACTAGAACGGCTACAGATTATCGAATAGCATATGTTAGCAACGAAACTACATATGAATCAATTTTTGGAAAAAGAATTCAGATATTTATCATTTTGTACGCGCGGTGTTCACTTGTTCAGTATATTTATATCTATAAAATAGCAATTTTTAATTTTTTAATCTCTGGTAAAAGTCAGACTTTAAAGGAGAAAATTTTAAGAAAATAAATAATTTTTTTCAAATTAGAAAATGAAATGTCTTTGAGGTGGTGCCATGGCTCCTTGGCTTCTTATAACTAGCCGCCACTGGATTGTTGTTATAATGATATTTAATGAATGCATTTATATAGTTTTATTCATTAATGTAATTAACTATGCAGGTCCTTATTAAGGCTACTTGATTCTGCATCAAAAACTATGCAAGAAAGTTTAGTATTAATTTGTTGTAAACTCTTTGGTTGTGGAAATATTAAGAGTCGCATATTTTTGTATAATTTGTTTATGACTGCCTAGAATTATTAAATAAAAGTAACCACCCATGGTTTAGGTACTAGAAAACATAAATCAATCATATTTTTTTCCTATTTACCAGCACTTTTTTTAAAATGGCTTTTACATAGTGCAATTGCTTTGATTTACTTGGTTGCAGAATATTGCAAAACTGTTTTTACCTAGAAACATAATAACAATAACGATAATAATAAATAGTAATAATAATAAAGGTAATAACAACCTGCAAAAATGTTACTAAGGTAACTACCTTAATAAACTCATGACCTATTCTTGCTCTACTTACAATTTTCATACAGCGTTGCAGGTATTAAAAATTTTAAATGACTTTTATTTTAAAAAATATGCGTTTAAGACCAGCATTTTTATAACATTTTTTGCTCAATTTCTCAAGAAGAATCGAGTGATTCTAATATTCTCCACCTGAAATAATACACCCTGTATATTGCAAAACTTGATATACCTACATAAATCACTAAAAATAATTCCTTTTTTTTCCAATTAGTTATCATTAATGTACAAGGGGTACTGATTAAATTTTAGTTTAATTGTCAAATTTTCCTTGTTTCTTCTTCGTATCATTATCGAAATTACAACAGCAATTATTAAGCTATTAACTTTATTGAATTTTAAAGAGTTCAGTTATTGGAAACAACAGAAAAATGTTTTAAAGTTTGTTGATTAAATTTTTTATTTTACTGCATTATTTTTATTAGTATTTCTTTCTAATTGTCCAATACTTTTATTATTTTCATTTGATTATTTTCCTTAATTTCTAGCGTGTTATTATTTGTAAGTGTCAAGAGAATTAGTTAATTACAGACTTAATGCAAGCACAGACTGTTTGTTCTGGAATTCTCGATTAATGTGTGTATCAAGAAGAATAAAAGATAAAATATCAATTCGAAAAACGTAGTCTCATTAATATAAATTTAAGTAAAGCTTAATTACAACAAAATGAGTCTACAGTCAGGTCTTCTTTTAAAGTTATCAGATTTAACAATTTATTTCCTCAATTTGGAAGTAAGGAAGGACATTAGACATAATCACATGATAGGGAATTACCAGACAAATTATTATCTTCTTAGGCTTGATATCAGCAAAATTCAGAATAACTATCTCTGTAATATCCGTCATAGAATCAATACATAATTGTTTAGCTGCTGTATTTTAAATTTAACAGACAGCAGTGCAAATTAGATGGAAATGCGTAATTTATTTTGTTTACATAATTCAAAACATCAGACAATCTAATTGATTTCTATGTTAGAATTTTTGATACAAATAAGGAAAGTTGATAATTTCGCAAGAACAATAAAAGCCTAGTTAATATCAATGTAAGAAAAACAAATTTGTATTTTTGTATTTTAGTAAAAGGAAGTTATTTATGTTTGTTTATTTGAACATATTTGCAAAACACGTAATATTTGCCTTTTAAATTTGTTATTAAAATTCATCAATAAACAGACTGCTTGTTGTCGCTTTTAATTCTTAAATTAATTAAATGAAAAAAGTGTCTGTTATCATCATGATGCTAATTATGATATTCAGTTATTATTTACTGTGATTATTAATTAATATTTAGTTTTGCTTGCTTTCTTACGGAAGGTCTTCATACATGACACCTATTTTCCTGTTAACAAGAGATGTTGAAGTAATTTTGTCATATAATTACAAAATTATCATGAAACCTCCAAGAAGCCAACTTTACAAGCTTGCATTTCTGCAATCATACGAATAACTCATGTAAATGGAGTCATCTTTTTGTGCAAATGTTTTCAAGCAAGCTAGGGTGTAACTTCGCAATTGTGTAAAATTTAACGTTGATAAAACAAGATCAATTATTAAAAAGTTTTATTAATTTTCAATAATCAAAATTCGCTGCAGTCAGAAATAGCCGAGTTAATCTTCCACTTATAAACATCTAAGAAGTTATAAAACTGCAATATTCAATTTGTTTATACCAGAAAAAAAAAAACTGAAAATCACTGTTAAAATTTTTATTGACTAAACTCTAAAAGACCTACATTATCAAACTTGATAAATCTAATATAGTTACTTAACATAAAAAACAAATCATATAGGATCACTCTTTGATAACGCATACATAAAATATCCTTTTTAATTTTTAAACAATTGTTATTTTACCTAAATGTTACTTAAAATCAACAAACAAAACAAGAACAATCAATGTCCGTAATGACCACCTCCATGATGACCACCTCCATGATGACTGCCACCACCACCATGATGACCGCCGCCGCCGCCACCATGATGACCTCCACCTCCGTGGTGGCCACCACCTCCACCTCCGTGGTGGCCGCCTCCTCCATGGTTGCCGCCTCCTCCATGGTGGCCGCCGCCACCACCACCATGACCATATCCGCCATGTTGAGCAGTAACCACTGCCATTATTAAGCACAAAGTGATCTAGAAATCGAAAAACAAATAATTAGTTTTACAAAATAATAATATTTAATAATTTTAATTAATCATTAAGAATTATATGTAAGTCTTCTTTTACTTACCACAAATTTAAACATCTTTGAAGAAACTCAATCTTACTGGACAAACTACGAATGGGAACTGATGCCTGCGTTGCGAACGCGATTCTTTTTATAGGACCAGACTAGAAAATTTACAAACAAAATTAATCGTTTATTTCTTCATGAACGATGGACGGTTTGGTAAATAGATATAATTCATGCTATGTAAGAAATAAACTTGTTCTAGGTATTTCTTTCTATACGTACAAATCCTTGAACCACACATTCACAAAACTGTATGATAACGAAAAGATTAGACGTCACAGTCCATTTACATACTATTTTATAGGCCCAGTTTTTCGTGCTTTTTGTATAATATCAAGGTCAAAAAGAAATTCATAATAAACATGTAATATAATAGTAATAATCCAAATAGGGGACTTTTTCAGTTTTCGGAAACATTAGAAAGTGGTAGCCATATTTACGATAAAATTTGTAAAATTAGGAAAACACATTAACAAATAATATGCACATAATTAATTTACAGAAATTTAAATTAAAGATGACCTCACTAGATTTGATGTAGTTTTAACTTGAAACTTTAATAATTATTGTTAATCAGATTTGCAATAATCTCAAAAGATGTAATTAGTATTTATTACAATAAACCCTTAACAAATATCGGTAATTCCCATTTACTTCGTATTGTTATGGTTTGTAGGTTTGACCTAGAATTAGCTTAAAAGGCTAAGCAAAAAAAGTACTTATATTCGTTAATATTAATAAACTTTATGGTAAACCAATAGATGCAAGGCTGTATGACTAAGATAACATAAAATAGAAATTTTTACATACTAATGTACGCTTATTGTTTGCTTTATTACCTTGTTCCCCTAAATAAAATACAATGCAATAAGCAGTTAGCACGCTGATGCTTGTCCATTACTCCATGTCGACGATTTCAAACAAAACCAAAGAAGGTTATCATATATAATTGTGCATTTTCAAGACATTAATTAGAAATAATAATAAGTATTATATTCAGATAATTTCTTCAGAGGCACAAATGATCACGCTTTAACACATAAAAAGACCAACATAAGTCTGGATGTCTGTATGGTCGAAATTCACAGTAAATGCAAAATTAGAACATTTAGAAAAAAAACTAAATAAACATTGATTTCTTGCATATTTCATCAAGTGACTGTAGCTTCGTTGATATCTGAAAAAATTCAAAAACTTGTTCAGAACTATTTGTAAATTTGATATCTAAAATAAATTAATATTTTTGTTCAATTATTTTTGAGTGCTTTATTTCTCCCTTTAAACTACCTATTTGTCTATTATTGTATAATTGTGTTAGTAGATACCTCCTCTCCTCCCCTAGCTTTTCAGTCTTTGACGTCTTCTGTTTTCTACTTTTCTTCCACCTTTGATTGCTAGGAAGGTTGCTATTTATGTATGTATCCAGAATAATCAATAAAAACAAATATATATCATTGAAAATCGTTTTATTGTGTTTCAAAATATTCTCTGCATATTCTTTCGCATAGGTGTGAATCAATGTTTATAACACTGTTCACATTCCGATTGAGGAATCTCCAAAACAGGCATTTTGAACGGCGTCGAAAATCGTTGACCACGTAGTTTATTCTTGATGAAAGAAAACGAAAAGAAATCATAGATTTCTAAATCAGGACTGTACGGCGGATTCGATGTTTTGGCCGGTCAAATATTGAGATGTTTGGGCCGATGTGTGAGAGCTCACATTGTCGTGGCGAAGGATGATCCTGCATCGCTGGTTGTTTTTTCCTATTTCTCCAAAGACTTTTGGCAAACAAATGGTTGTGTACCATTCAGAACCGACCTTTCTACACACTGGAGCCACATGTTCATTTATCCCAAAGAAGGCGATTATTTGCTTCGAAGTGCTTCTTGCGCGAACACTTTTGTTGGGTTCGTCTCATCTTGGACGATCTATACAGTCGACTGCTGTTTACTTTTGAGCTCATACGCATAGATCTAAGATTTGTCACCTGTGTGACGCCCCACAATTGAATTTTTTGAGTATTCCTTTGCACCAATCGACACAAGCGTTTTTCTGAGCGTTTGTCAAACGGAATCACACGCGAACAAATCTTTTTCAAAAAGCTAAATGTTCATGTAATATCTTGTCATACTAATGCTCAGGGATGCCTCAACCTCAACGTATGTCACATGACGATCTTACACTATCAGTTCGTGCACAGCATCGATGTTTTCTGGCACAACCACCGATTTCGGACGACTTTCTTTAAATTCGTCCGTGAACGAACGACGCACACTGTGGCCTTAAATAGGACGATCACGCTCAAAACTTCAAAAGTCAATTTTTTCATCTTAGAATCTTATTTTAAATAATAAACTGAAGGAAAGGGCATATATATATAAAATAATTTCGTTCTCTTTTTTAAATTTTGAAAGCAATACGATTTTTAGGAGAACTTTGAAGCATTTAATAATCCTTTCAATAACTAAAGCACAGAAAGTAAAATTTGAATGGTAGCTGATTTTAAATAAGAGCTCATAATAAATCCAATCAGAATTACCAGAATCAGTATTTTGAAGGCCCTGTATTGATGTCGATGCTAGCTGATTCAAATCCACATATCACAAACATCCGGATCGAATGATTTCCTTTTTAACGTTGGTAATTTTAATAGACTAGTAATCAATGGAGCGAAAAAAATTAAGAGCCTATTAAAGATGTCTGTAATATTAAGGACTCTTGAAGTCTTTCGGCTAAAATGTTTTCTGTAGGCTTGAAAATCTTTGTTTCGAGCCTTTTGAGCTTCCTCGCTAATTTGCCCGATTGGTAACAAAGCATGTAAAATAATCTTTGGGCCGTGGACTTCAAATTTTGAAAAAACTTTCATCATTACTATTGCCGTAATCTGGTTTAGGTCGGTCGACTGTAAGAGTCATTTTTTCTTCAAATTGCTCCTGAAGAATTCTTTTGTTGCTTTCAACAATATTTCTATTTTCTTTTGTGATTCGCCAGGATTCAACAGGTAGTTGCGGGAAGAATTTGTCCTTATCTAGGAGTGCAATACTGAAATGCCAAACGACAAGAAATCATCATTCACAGTTCTGGCCAACATCGCTCTAAATCATTAAAACCTTTAGACGTAGCACCACCCAGAAAGCACCAAAAAGAAGATTTCGTTTCAGTTAAGGCATTAGACAATTTGCCGTCTACTACCTGTTTTACCTGCCACAGAATATTCTTTGTCATAGATTGTTATGTTTGTGTTATGTAATTCTTTGGATTTGTTAGTCCGTATTTTTTTATTTTAGTCGTCTTCTTGACAACGTCTGCTTGAAATCTTTTACCATTTGCTCTCAACTGCATTTGTGCAGCAAAAGCTAAAACATCTGGGTGGGTTTCAGCATGCAATGCTGTTGTTTTCCTGCGCTTTGTCTGCTCACTACGTGCTTGGAATTCTAATAGTAGCCGACCGCCTCTTGAATATCGGGTAGTTGGAAATATGCAATACCCTTCCAACCACCTCTTTTCAGTTTGTATAAATCTGTCGGTACATCGACAGATTTGAAATCCCTTTACGCGAAATTGAAATATTCAAATTCTAAAATAAAATTGAGTAGTAAGATTAGAATGTTAATGTCTCTTTAAATTCATCATTAAAATTTGTTTTTAGTTTCTTACTTTATTACATGTACTTGAACTCGACATACTAATTGTGGACAAAAATGATAGAAAAACAAAACAAACTGCATGAAAGCTTTTTTAGCTACTGCGGAACGGCATAATGATTCCGGCTGATACCAACTGCAAATGTAACGGAGTGAAATGTTATAAAAGTAAACAGTCTGGGACCTAACGTGTTTACTTTTTGATCTGTTACATTATTTACTTTCTTTTAATCGTAAATAATTTTTAAAACAACAATAAATCAAAACTAAGGTTTTGAGGGTTATTACTGAAGAAACGGCCCCAGTGTGCGACGGCCACGATTGAATTCACTCCCAGAGTTCGGTAAGAACCTCTGACAGCTGTTTTTTCTCGAAATTGTTTCTTGCTTTTGTCACTCTGAATTTTTATTTGAGTGACAAAAACAAGAGACGATCCGGAATAAAAATAGCTATTAGATGTACCTTACTGAACGCAGGGTAAATCAATGATAGACAGTGGTTTTAGATTGCTTCATTGTCAACAGTCAAAGTGAGTTGATCGATGCACTGTTGCTGAGATAATCCACGTCTAAAGTCATAGTAAATCATTCCTCGAGGATTTTTGCGAGTTAATTCCATGTTTTGACTAAGATGAAATTTTCAAATTACTACAAACAACACAAATAGCATCCGTATGACAAAGCGTTCTGGGTACGTATATTCAAAACAAAAAGCAACTTTACGATGGATATGTCAGATGGAGCCTAGCGACGCCAGTGTTGCCAATTCCGGATAGATAAATAGCAACCCTCGTATTTGGCATTCAACAATGACCACTTGATAAGCCTTACTGAAAAAGCTGTAGTTTCAACTTCTCCAATTTAATAAAAATTCGGTTCGTTTTCACTTTTCTTGTATACCTCTGCAAGTAGAGTTGGGCGACTTCCTGGTAAAGTGGAGTACCTTGGTGATCTTTTCCTTTATGTAATTCTGCGTGCTTTATTTTATAACTTTTAAGTCAGTATTAGTATCATGAGTTTGGTCAATATTTTCACTGGTAAGAAAAATAGAATTTGTTTAGAAAACACCAATATAGAAAGTACGTAGACTAGAGCATTTCAAACCTTCTACATTTCCCGCACAGGTCCTGACGCAACCTTGAGAAATTGAATTTAATTTCTTTCAAGAAAGATGATTGCCTAGTAGTAAGCACATTTACACATCTTTCTGCATGTTGGCACCAGAGTGCTAAAATTGCTTAGATTTCATAAGGAACGTGCTTTTACAGAAACTAATGCATGTAGGCATTAAACACTTTGTTTGATAGAAAAAAAGGCATCATTTCTAAATATTTTATGTTTACGGAATAAGCTCCGCATATCAATACGGCTATTTGGCGCTGCCGTTGGCAAAATCTTTTTGCAGTGAAATATTAGGCTGGGCTATTTTCTTTCTTAGAAGTGTTGTAAAAATTGATGGAACCATTTCCAAGAAATTATTAATTTCATTTGTATTAGCCTACTAAAATGTTATCCAAAAAATATGAAGTTTATAAGCTTAAAAGTGTGGACAACCAGTTGTCTAAATTATAATTTTTGTTTCTACACACTGTCATCGAGGACTAGAAAAAAGAAATTTTACTATAATGGTCGTAAGTAGATTTCTTCGTGTCAACATATAGATCGAGGTAATATTTCTTTCAGGCTAACTAAGTGCAGTCACTTCAAAAAGAAGTTTTCACCATTTCTCTCTTCACCTCTTCCTTATTCAGCATTGAATGTTTTGCTGAATGCCAATTGTTTTCAATTTTTATCAGAACCAAACAAAATTCTTCTTTTTACTTCAATATTTCCTAAACCTATCCAATTGTTATTTTGATAAATTACCGGGGGTTGTTTTTCGAGCAAAAACAGATTTTATGCACTGGCCAGGTGCTTTATAAACGATTAGGTTAGTTCACTTCCGTCTACTTTACACATTAGTATAAATGTACAATGAATACAGGGCCCAAATTGGCTGAATTGGTTCGTATAACAATAAAACACGCTCGTACGTTTTACAGCTTGACTATTAAAACTAAATTATTTTGATCAGATATCTGTTTCAAATTTAGTTTCTGCTGATAAATCTGTTATTATAAAAGCTAATTTATTTCCTATCTGCTTGCTCCAGTGCCCATGTATGGCATAGACAGCGGATCTTCTAATAAAAAGAAGAGAAGAAAATAAGAAAATGCACATAGATTTAAAACTGAATGAAACAAGTTGCATGACGCCCAAAAAATTATTTAAAATTAAATTTACAGTATTTTTAATACTATTGTCTTAAGCTAGCATTAAGGAATTGTCTGTAAACATGTGAAGTCAAAGGCAAGAGATTTATGTTTAAAGCCCCGATACTAATACAAAATGTTGTGGTCAACATCTTTATTCATTTTTTACGTCTTACAAAACCAACTGGGTTCATGATCTGGCTGCGTAAATCATTCTTTGATGGTGGGTAACAAATAATTGTCTCAAATCTCTGCCATGCTTTATACTGTTAAAGTGTGGACAAATAAAATCAGCTGACCAAATTCATTGCTGTTAAAACATCCCCAAACAAACACTTTGGTGGCTTTGGTGACTCAACCTACAAATTCAGGAAAGAGTCTGCAAAGACCCTAAACGTATCGAAAAGCAGACGGATTTTGATAAAAGAGCACACCAAACCAAAACAATAGATGCTTGCGCAGAATCAATACTGAAAATACTCACTTAAGATGGTAAGCAGACTAAATAGATCAAACTCGAATAAACCAAATAAGTAATCCTTACGATTGGCGAGCAGATCAGCCAAAAATATCCAAAACGATTGCCTCTTAGTAGGCACTTTCGAAAAATAATTAATCCAAACATAGATTATCGTGAATGATTCAATAAACACCCCAAAATACAAAAGTTTCGTAAACAAAAGTACAAACCAAAATAAAAGTCAAAAAACACAGAAAGGTAAATATAACCAAGATTTCCCCAAAGGCCTAACTAAAGTCAACTAACCAACAAACTTATCAAAAAGTTGATGAAAACTCTTAACCTAGAATGCAAATCAAAACAGAAGCCACTTAGACAAATATCAATTAAGTGAGCCTACGAAAGAGATACAACCAAAAGTTATTTTAGAATAAAGGGCCCAAAGACGACCCAGGGCAATAATGGAAATTTACCACTAAGTAGTCTACCATATAACTAACTCTCTCGATACAACCTTAATATTGTAGTTCCAGATGTTGTACTACAAGAAGAAGGAGTGTTGAAAATGAACTCAATAAATCAAATTAAACCAAAGAGTACACGAGTATTGTATACCAACGTGATACACAAAATCCAAACGAAAAAACGATGGCAACTAGGTCGTCTCTAGACTTTTTGGCGCTACAAGTAAAAAAGGAACTTTAAAAGTCACTTTACAGCTTGCTTGACGTATCGATGGTGTAATGAATTCATGATACCAACTTATGGTCCTGGCTAACTTCATTAACTTTAATCTATCATAAGAAGCTTGTTTTTATATTTTCTTTATAATATGGTAGTGCAAAACATATTTGTAGCACTTGTTAGTGCTTGTACCATAAACTTTTTACTTCTTCAAAAAGCTTCACCTTACACTCTTGGCCTCTGCAGAAATAATGATGATTTGACTTGACTGAACAATTGAGAATGGTTGTCTTCGGGAACAGTAATCACGATTACGTGCTGCCAGCATCTATGATTACGTGTTACTAGTAATTCTTTGCCTACTCTTGGACGACTGTTTAATAAAAATATCCTAACCTAGTTGGTTCGTTGGTCACGTTTGATCTACTGTATGATGTATAAAAAATGGAGAAGTTTTATCATGTTGGCGCAATAACAATTTTTATTATGATTATGCAGATTTTTACGTTTAAAAAGAAGAAATCAGTTACTTTTTCTTTACAACACCTTATTTCTTTTGTTCTTTTTTAATATGTAATAAAGATCTGTCACAATGAATGACGTCTCAACTTCAAAACGAGGGAAACTTAAAGGAACGTTTTCTGATTGGTTCAATTATTTATAAGAATAACGTGAATTTCTATGCTTACACAATAATTTTATAAGGTAAATCTACCGCCATAAATTATAACGCAGACTTTCATAAGGAAAAACTATACCTGCGCCAACTATTTATATGTTGTGTTTTTCTTTACTTAAAGATGAAATTCAAACACAACATCGTGTACCTACTGCTTTTTAAAACGGTGCTTGCAATCGGTAGCAAATGTACTGATGGTTGTTGCTAACCGAATCCTAGACGTGTATGATGCAACTACATGCTAGTACTCGCCGACTGCTCCTGGACACAACCAATAGTTAAATAAATAATAACTAATTATATTTTGTCGCTCCCTTCAATTCAGCGCTAGAAGTAATAACTTTGAATCGATTAGAACTATTAAGGAAACTATAAACTAAACTTTCCCAAAATATCGAAAAATAGAATAGCTAGATCGATCTCTGGTCATATTGACTCTATTGACTCTATTTTCAAAATGAATCCATGCTTAGTGATTATATTATTACTATTAGCTTTTAGTTTTGGTTATAGACCTACTTAAGCGCATTTTTATGAAGTTCAACTGTCATTATACTGTAAAGTGCTATACGGATTAGTTACAAAAGTTATAAATAGCGGCAGATTACGGTTGATCCCCTCTGACAAGCCTGATTTAACTTGGGAGTCGAATTGGTATCTGTTGTTTAAGTAAAACTAGAGTAATCTTAGAAGTTGCTTCCTAAAACTAAAACTTCAAAATCACAGCTTCTACTATGAAACCCGTGTTGAGAAGAGCCAATAAAAATCTTGACAGATGAGTAGATTTGTTCAATTATAATATTACCATTTCTAATAGCTTAGACAAATTACAAAGGACTGATACTAGTTACTAAGCAATGAGCGATTTGCAGATTTATAATTGCTTGTACTCTGGTAGGTTTTCATACTTTAGAAGAAAATGTTGCAGTTGTAAGAGATAAGTTGACCAAAACAGAGAAGTTTTGCTATTAGGAGCCTTCAGTCTTTAATTAGATAAGAAAGAAATTGAGTCAATTCCAGCAGTTTTAGAGTTCTTAATTTTTTAACAGCACATAAAACATCTGCTTCTAGTACAATATCAAGATGAATCAGAGATTTGTTTTCGATTTTTTGCTCGAAATCCATAGCTCTGTCAATGAACCTTAAGTAATTAATAGCTCTGTTTGCTGTTTTGCAAAACCGTAAAAATCTTTGATATGGAAGACTTTGCCTTGTATTTGGTTCTAGTTAACAAGATGTTAGACAAGAGAAAAGAATAACCTTTTTATCTAAACAAAAAATATTTAAAATAGAGTTTTGTGATTTTTGAAGTCACATCCTCATTGGTATGGTTAACCCACCTCAAGATTTAGACGATTTAGCAGAGACCATAGGACTGTCTTCACTATGAAGACTACCATGTGACAAAATGCATCAGATAGTGGAGTCTTTTAGACGTTAGCGTCTTAGATTATTTACGTACTGTAGTGAATCTCAAACACCAAAAAACTCAAAATACCGACTTAACGATTAAGTGTTGCCGAAATATGTGTTTAGTTATGAATACTTATTTATCGAATTACTTTGTTTTAAACCCTGTTGCTTTTCTCTTGCAGCCAAAAAACGTATTTTTATGTTTAAAAACCACAAAACACTATAAGTACTTAGTTATGTTAATATTTTTCATTATGTTATCTTCGTTAAATATATTACTGTTCTGATTTCAGTGACTGTCCTCAATAGGTTTCGTCAATTTGAATTTTGCTAGAATTTCTAAATAAATGTTAACCTGTTAATTAATACTGGCCAGTTCCAGCAATTTGTTTATTACGTTTTTCCCTGTGACCACAATTTCACACACCTTAGTAAATTCCGACAAGACGTATTGTTTACATTTTGTGGATTTCTAAGAACTTTTGATTATAACACAGCAAAGAGAATAAATAATTTTGTTATAATCGCATTATAACGGGCTTAATAGGCTTAATAGTTATTGAGTAATAGCTGTTTGTTTATTAGGAGGTCGGAATTCCCTAAAGTAAAGTAACAACAAATTAAGGGGCCTCTCGCGAGCACTGAACGCGGGGCCGCACAGGATTTTAACATGAAGAGTCCCCCATCTTGGGATCAACACGGTGATCGCTCTTGGATTTTTCGAATTAACTCACCTTTGGGGCACACCGCATTGCAGGGGCTGTTTCTTCTTCGACCGTAAGCCTGAGTTTCTTTGATATTAAAGATCTTTTCCTGATTTTGTTTTCGTTTGTAAATATCTTTTGCAAATCCACCAAAAACCTGATTCTGACGCTATGGGTTTATTTATGATGCAAGTTTGCAAGTTGCAAATGTTATACTACAAAAGAGCAAATTAAAACTAATAACTATTTTTGAAACAACGTAATTGAAATAGAAAAACTGTTTCACTAATGCGGATTTGATTATATTATAATGACAAGCCGTCAATTTTTTAAAATATCCTAGCAAAGTAGTAAAAGTCCCTTCATGTGATAAAGACCTGCCGCCTGTTCTTTTAAGAAACAATACAAGATTTTTTACAGTGATAACTACATGATTGTCTTTAGGGTGGTGGTAACAAGTTGAACATTTACTGCATGATAATTATAGTTCGAGAATCTTGACTTGAACTACTTTTCATAACGTTGAACAAAGTGACTGTGCTTAGAAGGAATAAGAGTAGCTGCCACAAATCAAAAATAATGTAAAGCTTACCTGAATTTATAAACAACAAATAAACACTTAATAATTACGGTTATGTCATTCTCATTATATTTTTTAATAAAATACTGAGAAAAATGCTTGTTACTGTAATTTGTAATTTAAGTTTGTTATTAAATTTTATGGCGGCAATAAATGCATGTGACGCATTTACCTGCTTTATTACAGTTTTACACAACAACTTAGACATTCTAGCACGATAGTGTTAATATTGTTGAAAGGTGATACTGATGATATTATTTTTTTTAAGTTTTCATTTTATTAGTTATACTGTTAACAATAACTGCTTAATGAAAATGATTGATAGTTGATAGTTGACAAGTATTTCTTGTTTTTATCGTTGTAAACTTACAATTAGTTGTACAAGTTAGCATATTTTCGTTTCATTATCAAGCAACTTACTTCATTTTAGACATTGTATGAACTTG
>VTPC01005187.1:0-19497 GCA_011009095.1 Ignelater luminosus
AAGTATCAAGCATTGAGTTTTAAGTATAAAGCATCAAGCTTTAAGTGCCAATCATCAAGTGTCAAGCGTTAAGTATCAAATGTCAAGCTTTAAGTGTCAATCATCAAGTGTCAAGCGTTAAGTATCAAATGTCAAGTTTTAAGTGACAAGCATCAAGTGTAAATTTTTCACTATCAGCAATTAAATGTTAAGCATTAAGTATCAAGCATCAAGCCTAACACTTTAAAATTGAAAGCTTTAAGTATCACGCATCAGGTGTTAAGTTTCAAGTACCATGCGCCAAGCCTCAGGTCTAAAGCTTAATGTGTCAAGCATCAACTGCGAAGGATCGAGCTTTAAGCTTTAAGTGTCAAGCATTAAGTTTCAAGCATCATGTGTAAAGCATCAAACTTCTAGTTTTACGTGCCAAACATCAAGTATAAGGCTTTATGTGTCAACCAAAAGGTTTAAAGCTTTATATGTCAACAGTCAAGCATCGAGTATAACACTTTAAACTCTAAAACTTTAAGTATTAAGAACTGCGTGTCAAGCAGTTTCAAGCATCAAAGTTAAAGCATCAAGCTTCAAACCTTAAGCGTCAAGCATCATTTTTGAAACTTTAAGTATCAAGCATCAAGTGTCAAATATAATATTTAAAAAATAATGCGTCAAACGTCTAGTTTGAAGCATTAAGTTTCAAACTTTATCGGTACAAGGTTTTATATATCAAGCATAAGGTATAAGGCTTTATGTACCAAGCAACAGGTTTACAGCTTTATTTAAGTGTAATTATAAAGTTTAAAGCTTTATATGTCAAGCAACAATATTTTGCAAGCTACTGAAAGATGTTATGAACAAGTATTAAGTATCAAGCGTGAAGCTTTGAGTATCAAGCATCAACCTTGAAGCTTTAAGTGTCAAGCACCAAATGTCAAGCATCAAGTGTGAAGTATCAAGTATTAAGCGTCAACCCTTGAATGTCAAGCATTTAAGTTTAAAGCTTCAAGTGTCAAGCAACCAGTGTCAAGCATTAAGTATCAAGCATCAAACCTTAAGTGTCAAGCACCGAGGCCATAAGCTTTAAGTGCTAACTATTACGTGTCAAGCATTAAGTCTTAAACATCAAACTTTAAGTACCAAACGTCAAAGCTAAAGCTTCAAATATTAACTATCAAGTATCAAGCGTTAAATCTCAAGCATCAAACTTTGAGTGTCAAGCACCAAGCTTTAAGTATCAACCATCAAGTATAGAGCTTCAAGTGTGAACAATCAGGCGTGAAGCATTACGTCTCAGGCATCACACTTTAAGTACCAAACGTCAAGTTTAAAGTTTAGGTGCTAACTATCACGTCCCAAGTTTTATCTGTCAAGCACTATCTTTATGTTTCAAGCATCAAGCCCTATTCTTTAAAACTCTGGTATCAAGTGTCAAGTATTTCGTTTCAAGCTTCAAGGTTACATCTGTATGTGTCAATACGACGTTTCAAGTCTTAGGTGTCAAGCATTAGTTTTAAGCAACAAGCATCGAGCTTAAGAGTTTAAAAGTCAACCATCCAGTGTCAAGCATTAAGTTTTAATCATCAAGGTTGGCGCTTCATATGTCAAGCATTACGTTTCAAGCTTTATGTGCCAAAATACCAAGGGTGAAACGTCATGTATCAAGCATCAAATTTCAAGCATTTAGTATTAAGCATCGAGATGTAAGTGTAAAGAATCAAGCTTTAAGTGTCTACCATCAAGTATAAAGCTTTAGGTGTAAGTGTCAAACACCATGTTTGAAGCTTTAAGTGTCAGCCATCAAGTGTCAAGCGTTAAGTATCAAATGTCAAGTTTTAAGTGTCAAGCATCAAGTGTAAATTTTTAAGTATCAGCAATTATATGTCTAGCATTAAGTATCAAGCATCAAGCCTAACACTTTAAAATTTAAAGCTTTAATTAACAAG
This sequence comes from Ignelater luminosus, assembly GCA_011009095.1. Taxonomy (NCBI): domain Eukaryota; kingdom Metazoa; phylum Arthropoda; class Insecta; order Coleoptera; family Elateridae; genus Ignelater; species Ignelater luminosus. The sequence continues at coordinate 1,923 of VTPC01005187.1, forward strand.
CATCAAGCGTCAAGAATTAACTTTCAAGCAGTATCACGTTTAAAGCTTCATGTGTCATGCGTGGACTGTCAAAGATTGAGCTTTAGTTTCAAGTGTCAATCATCAAGGGTCAAGCAATAAATTTCAAAGATGAAGGTTAAGACTTCATATGTGAAGCATCAAGTTTCAAGCTTTATGTGTCAAGCATCCGCTTTAAGTGTCAAGCATTATGTTGAAAACTCTGAAAGTCCAGCATCACGTCTAACACTCTCAAGCTTAAAATTTTTAATATCAAGCATCGTGTGTTAAGCATTAAGTTTTAAGTGTTATATATGTCAAGCATCAAGTTTGAAGCTTTATCTGTGGAGCTCTATGTTTCAGGTTTTAGGTATCAAGCATTAACTTTAAAGCTTTAAGTATTAAGTGTCAAGGATTAAGTTTCAGGTATGATGTTTAAAACATCAAGTTACAAGTAGCAAGCTTCAAATTTTATGTGTCAAACTTCAACTGTCAAGTATAACGTTTTACCCTTCGTGTGTCAAGCATCAACTTTTAAGCATCAATCTTCAAGGTTTATATGTCAAGCATCAACTTTAAAACTTTAAGAATTAAACATGAAGTGTGAAGCACGACGTGTCAAACATCAAGTTTAAAGCTTCATGTCTCAGACATCAAACGTCAGGTTTTATTTATCAAGCATCAACTTTGAAACATTAAGATGTAAGCATATACTATCAAGCTTCATGTGTCAAGCATCATGTTTCAAGATTTAACTGTAAGCATAAGCTTTAAAACTTTAAGTATCAGATATCAAGCACTAAATTCCAAGCATGATGCTTGACGCATCACGTTTGAAGCTTCATATGGCAGGCATCAAGCTTATTTATCAAGCATCAACTCTAAAACATTAAAGTTCAAGCATCCATTGTCAAGGTTTATGTATACAAAGCATTAAGCTTCAAACTTCACGCGTCAAGCATCCAGTTTAAAGTCCCATGTGTCAAGCATCAAGCGTCAAGATTTATTTTTTAAGCAACAACTCTAAAACACTAAGGATCAAGCATCCAGTGTCAAGGTCATATGTCAGGCATTATGTTTCAAGCTTTAATTGTAAGCATTATTTTTAAAGCTTCAAATATCACATATCCAGCGTTAAGCTTCAAGCATGATGCTTAGCGCATCAGGTTTCAAACTTCATGTGACAAGCTCAGGTTGCAAGCATCAAGCTTCAAGCTTTTGTGTCAAACATCAAATGTCAAGCACTAAGTTTCAAACTTTACGCGTCAAGCATCCAGTTTCAAGTCCCATGTGTCAAACATCAAACGTCAAGCTTTACTTATCAAGCATCAACTCTAAAGCATTAAGAATCAAGCATCCATTGTCAAGCTTCATGTGACAAGCATAAAGTTTCAAGCATCAAGCTTTAAGATTTTTGTGTCAAACATTAACTGTCAAGCATTAAGTGTCAAACTTCATTCGTCAAAGTTTAAAGTTCCATGTATCAAGCATCAAGCTTCAGACTTTATGTGTCAAGCATTAACTTTGAAACTTCAATAATCAAGCATCAAGTATCAAGCATCACGCGTCAAGCATCAAGTTTGAAGCTTCATGTGTTAAGCATCAAGTATAAGGCTCTATGTATCAAACTTAAAGGGTAATTCCTTATGTGCCAAGCAGCAGGTTAAAATCTTTATGTATCAAGCATCAAGTTTAAAGCTTTAAAAGTCAAGCATCACCTCTAATACTTTAAAGTTTAAAACTTCAAGTGTCAAGCATCATGTGTTAAGCAGTACGTTTCAGTCGTTATGTGTCAAGCATCAAGTTTCAAGCATTAAGCTTAAAGCTTTTGAGTCAAGCATAAATTATAAGATTTTATGCGTCAAGCAACAGGTCTAAAGCTTTATGTCCCTAGCATGAGGTTTTAAGATTTATGCGTTAAGCATCAAGTGTAAGGATTTATGTATCAAGCGTAAAGTGTAATTCTTTATGTGCCAAGCAACAAGTTAAAAGCTTTATGTATCAAGCATCAAATTTAAAGCTTTAAAAGTGAAACATCACATCTAACATTTTAAAGTTCAAGACTTTAAGTGTCGAGTGTCGTGTGTTAAGCAATGTGTTTCAGGCGTCATGCGTCAAACATCAAATTGTAAGCATCAAGCTTCAAGCTTTTGTGTCAAGCATAAAGTATAAGATTTTATGCGTCAAGCCACAGGTTTAAAGCTTTATGTTTCTAGCATCAGGTTTAAAGCTTGAAGTGCCAACCATCAAGTTTAAAGTTTTGTGTACTAAGCTTCAAATTTAAAGCTTTATATTGTAGCGCATTCTTTCCTGGTCAGTCAGTTTACTCCTCCTCCTTGTTTTTATTTCATTCAGATAAGGGGTCACGGGTAGATGCTGCGAAGACACGGCTGTCCAGGGTGACGATCGGCTGAAACGAACTTACGAAAAAACTGACTGCAAAATAAAACACTGATACGGTATAAAACAAACGAATCTATTTAATACAAGCCCTAGTAGATATAAATGGTCACTAGCTAATACCAGGCTAATACCAGTTACACAGGGTGCAAACCAAGTTGATCGGGCCACGAGCTTTACGGAATCGGTTGTAGGTGGCTTGCAAAGATGATGGGAAAATTAGGGGCGTGCCTGGGCACGTTTCGGACAGGACGGCCGCGCCGGTCGGACTTTCTCCAACACTATCACTGGACATCTGCAGCTCGTACTGAAAGATGTCATGAACAAGTTTTAAGTATCAAGCGTCAAGCCTTGAGTGTCAAGCATCAACTTTAAAGCTTTAAGTGTCAAGTATTAAATATCAAGCGTCAAGCCTTGAATCTCAAACATCAAGTTTAAAGCTTTAAGTGTCAATCAACCAGTGTCAAGCATTAAGTATCAAGCGCCAAGCTTTATGTATTAAAAATTAAGCTTTACGTGTCAAACACCAAGGCTAAAGCTTTAAGTGTTAACTATTGCGTGTTAAGCATTAAATTTCAAGCATCATACTTTCGGTGTCAAGCACCGAGCTTTAAGTATCAACCATCAAGTAAAGAGTTTTAAGTGTCAACAATCAAGCGTCAAGCATTACGTCTCAAGCATCAAACTTTAAGTACCGTGTGTTAAATTTAATGTTTAAGTGTCAACTATTACGTCCAAAGTTTTATCTGCCAAGCATTAACTTTAGGTTTCAAGCATTAAGCTTATAGCTTCAAAAGTCTGACATCAAGTGTCAAGCATTACGTTTCAAGCATCAAGGTTAAATCTGTATGTGTCAAGCATGAAGTTTTAAACCCTAGGTGTCAAGCTTAAGTTTTGAGTAACAGGCATCAAGCTTAAAACTTTAAATGTCAAGCAACAATAGTCAAGCATCAAGTTTCAAGCTTTATATGTCAAGTATTAGCGTAAGTGTCTAGCATTAAGTTTAAAGCTTTAAGAGTGAAGCAGCAAGTGTGCTACTTTAAAATGTAAAGCTTTAAGCATCAAGCATCATGTTGTGTCAAGCACTTGGTTTCAAGCAAAAAATTGACTGCAAAATAAAACACTGATACGGTATAAAACAAACGAATCTATTTAATACAAGCCCCAGTAGATATAAATGGTCACTAGCTAATACCAGGCTAATACCAGTTACACAGGGTGCAAACCAAGTCGATCAGGCCACGAGCTTTACGGAATCGGTTGTAGGTGGCTTGCAAAGATGATGGGAAAATTAGGGGCGTGCCTGGGCACGTTTCGGGCAGGACGGCCGCGGCCGGTCGAACTTTTTCCAGCACTATCGAAACCGCTTAGTGGCCAATGAAAATGCAGAAAAAGCGTTGCTTTTTAGCGGAACTGCTCACCGTACAACGGAGACAATCGATTTCATAAGTAAAGGTAATAAGGCAGAACGGTCGGGGTACTTCCTTTGTAGGTCACTGGACATCTAGAGCTCGTACTGAAAGATGTCATGAACTTCCTGTTTGACAGCCGGTGCTTGTATTTAACCGGTTAGGTCTCTCATACTAGCGAGTCCACGGAAACTGTACGGTACAAGTGAGGGATGAACTAACATGCGTACGTCTTGCACTGTTAATTCAGCAGATAAATAAATTACATTAAAATTAAAATGTCACATAATATAAAGGGTTTTCCAATAAGAGGTGTTATTTTGATATTCAAAGAAAAGTGCCATTTTTTAATATAAATGATCGGATGTTTATTTCATTATAAAGAGGAAGGTATGCCGTTAATAGTGGAAAATAACATCAGGCAAATGACCACCACGACCACGCTTACAGGACAATATCCTTTTCATGAAATTTTCCATAACCAAATCGCAAAGTGGCTGCCCTATGTCCTCGATAGCCTCACGAATTCCATCTTTGAGGTCTTGAATCGACGCTGGGCTGTTGGCGTAGACCTTCTCTTTCACGTGGCCCCAAAGAAAGAAGTCGCAAGGTGTTAAATCACAAGATCTCGGTGGCCAATTGTGATCACCTCTTCGAGAGATAACACGGTCCGGAAACTTTTTCCGTAAAAGATCAATGGTTTCGTTGCTTGTGTGGCACGTAGCGCCGTCTTGTTGAAAGTAAACGTTGTCCAGATCAATACCATCCAATTCCGGCCATAAAAATCGTTAATCATCTCTCGATAGCGCAATCCAGTCACCGTAACTGTTGCTCCAGCCTCATTTTCGAAAAAGTAAGGTCCAATGACTCCGCCGGACCATAAACCGCACCAAACAGTCACACGTTGAGGATAGAGAGACTTTTCAACAATAACTCTTGGATTTTCTGAGGCCCAGATCCGACAAATTTGCTTGTTGACGAAGCCACCGAGGTGGAAATGGGCCTCATCACTCAAGATGATTTTTCGATGGAATTCTGGATCATTTTCATGCATTTCAACGACCCAATCAGCAAAGACACGACGTTGTTGATGATCGGCCGGCTTGAGTTCTTGTGTTAACTGGACTTTATAAGCCTTAAGACCCAAATCTTTATGCAAAATACGGTGTAATGACGTTTGTGGAATGGCTAATTCCAAAGAACGACGAGGAATGGACAAACCTGGGTTTTCTTTAACACTTTCGGCTACAACAGCAATATTCTCGGCTGTTCTTGAGCGACGTGCACGGGTTTTATTCTTCACATCACTAACTTGTCCCAAGAGCTCGAATTTTTTCACCAATTTCTGTATTGCGGTCCGACAAGGTGCTTCACGGTGACCCAAAAATGTTCGAGTTTTACGAACCGTCTCTGCCAAATTTTCACCATTTTTATAGTGAATTTTAATAATTTCAATGCGTTGTTGAAGCGTGTATCGTTCCATATTTATTAATGGCGTAGTTTCTACTTGTCAAATGTCAAAAAATGATAGCTTCAAAAGTGACATCTACCGAAATAGCGGGCTATTCAAAATAACACCTCTTATTGGAAAACCCTTTATTATAGCACGGAAAAACCTAAGATTTTTAATGCATTTTACTTATTTAAATCAAATGAAATGTCAAGTTAAAATAAAATGTTATAAGCCAAAATACCTGTGGCAATTAAAAGGCAACAGTTGTGGGTTGGGCACTTCTTAAATGGGTCAAGCTACTTCGTGCTGACAAGAAATATCTGAAAACCTACACTGCATTCTTCATATTCTTGTAATAACAACTAATCAAACTGGGCAATTTTTCGCCAACAGTTGAATTTTTTTTTTGTTATATATTACTAAAAAGTCAAACCAAACTACAGATAACAAAATAGAGTTGTATCATTAAAAATGATATAAAAGTTTAAACAAGCCAATGGAACAAGTTAATGCTTTAAAAGGTTATTGGCAAATCAATTCCGTACTAGTAGAGCTTGCAAGTTGTAATATTGATAATGACGACCTACTTTTGGCCAAGGTTACAGTTAATTCTGATAGCAGAGAGCTAAAGAAGAATACAATCTGAAATGCTGTAATAATTCTGGGAATGATATTTACAAGACTGTTACTATATCCTGAAAATATTTTAACAAATTAACCAGAAACGAAGATTACTTAACTTTCGAGTCTGTTTATCAGACAATTTTGTCAAGGTTTAAATACGATTTTAAGGTAATTCGTCAGTCGGTATTAGGTGCAATTTATTACAGTTACGTTATTGGTTTTAATAATCACTGACGCCATAAATAAAAAAGCAAACAAAACAAAATAATACCGGAAAAATTACCTAATTTCATCAAACCGCATTTTCCAGTGATTTATGGTTTTCACGTTAAATTTGTTTTAAGGCTACCCTCGTACTATAAATGTATAATGTTGCGCTGCAACTAAACGATAATAAAGCATAACGATTTCATAAATTATCAACAAAATAGTGTAAAATGTTGCATACAATTTACATTAAACTAGAACAAACACGGCCGCATTGTAAATCAACTTTCTTGTATAACTACAGAACATTTGGTGCATCGCAAAACCGCAGATGGGGTAAGATTTGTAGCACTCCTGACAGTCTATGATGCGAGGAAATTATTGGAATTTTGCAAATATTCTAACACATGGAGAGGTTCGCGTGTTTAGAATACTAATCGTTCATGGCCCTTTTGATTTCTAACCTAAAATCGAAGCCAAACATGAAAACGCTTTTAAAACATCGAATTTATGGAAAGTAGAAAGAATGTTATGTATGTGAGTTGTGAGGTTATTTTTTTGATTTAATTCTTTCTCTCCTATTTTATCCTTTAGACCTCTGTTTTCTTGCACGCCAAGAAACGGAAAAAAGGGTAGCGACTTTAAAACTGGGGAAGTGCAAGCTGGACGTTTTCTAACTACCCAGAATAAAATCAGACCCATAGATATATCTTATCATTACACTGCATTTACGATACAGTTTTTGCACGAAAACCCTTACAACGCCCCAGCTTATCTAGAACCCCGAGAAATTTCCGTCCCTTACAAAAACCCTTCCCATGAATGATTCGTGAAGATAAAATCTAGTAATCATTCATTTCTTGCGTGGATGTGGGTGTGGTGTTGGTATTTGTGCCTACTTAATCGTGCGACTCGTATTTTAATCGAAACAAAAATCATGCAGACTATAAGCTCTTAGTGTTTTTCCAACAATTTCTGTTTCGAATTGTTTTATGATGGGATTAAAAAGTGGTAGAAAAAAGTTTTGCGGTTGTGCCCTCCGGTAGTGTTATATACGTGCAATTGATATACGAATGGGGACAGTAATTTGTGGGCCGAGGGAGAGAAACGCGACCGGCTTCCAATAGGGCTGAAAGCTGCCCTCGTGAAGTCAATTTGCTCGGAATTAGGATATACACAGTCTGGGGATGCAGTGCACTCTCTGCTGGCCACTACTAATCGTCAGATGTTGTCTCTTGAAAATAATATTTTTCTAATTTTATTTTTTTCCAGAACGCCGGCGCTTGTTTTGTTTGAGAGGATTATTCTGTAACGTAATTTTAATTATTCTCTTCGTGTGTTGGCAAAAATGCGAAATCTACGTTGTAAAATATTTTCTGGCTGACTAGTTTATAGTAATTTATGTGCAAACGAGATAAATTAATCATAACAATCATAACAGCTTATCAGATAATGATCATGATGATCACATAAATATTAAATCAAGTTTCCAAAAATTGAGTCCAAGGACATTTTTGCGTCTATTATTTTCTTCCGTTTTGTAAATTTTCTTTTTAAAGAAATATGCAACAAAATAGTTGTAATTCGTACAACCGGAAACAACGCAAACTGATATAGAAATCCTAGCAATTCAAATACAGTTTGAGTTTTGGAGCTCGGTTAGTAGGGGCTGCTGGTGTCTAGCAAGTCAAGTGAAGTTAACTCCAGAGGTTCAAGTTACACGCTTAGAGGATTAGTCTCTAAGATCATGGGTGAATGTTTCGTCTTTGCGTGTTGCATTGGTAGGGCGTATGACCCTGATAGTGGTTGCCCCTTTCTGTTCGAGTCAAATAATAAATAGGGCAGTTCGAATTTATTAGCTGATATAAATCACAGGCATCAATATTTTAAAGGCCTTCTTACAACATTTTGTTCTAAAAGCAGAACTAAAAAAAATGTTTCGTCCAAGTTTTATTTGGATTAATATTCTATCATTTTGCCACTAGTACCTGAAAATAATATTATGACAATTAACAATTATAAAACTTAAAGGGCATTACAGTGTAGTATTTGTTATTAGAGGACACTTAAACTCTTCCTTGGTCCTTTTGAAATTAATTTCCGGATTGTTTTATAGATTGACCGCATAATCTAGAAAACGGCTCAGAGATAAGTTCTAAGGAAATTTCTAGTAACAATCTGCTGACAGGACCTTTTATACAAATTAGATCAAAATTCTTCAGTCGAGAAATCAAGCGAAAACCCGAAATTCAAAAAGAAAGGTTTTAAGGACATCCGAATATATTGGCTGGTACAGCTATATTACTTTCCAACCCAACAAAAGTTTTTCTAAGAACTGTAGCGCAATGTAACGTTAAATGGAAGCAACGTGAGTACCTCTAGCAGTCACCACTAGTTCCCGTAGAACAGCAGTTAATGTAATAAATGCCGCCGTAGGCGGCCGGCTCCTTAGAGAACTCAACCTCTCTTAAGCCTGGTGGTGATTGTTTGTTGGGTAAGAGGAAAGTCAACGGAATGGTGCGTTGGAAAAGGAAAAAGGTTGGTCGTCAATGTCATGTCATGTCATGTCTCGTACCAAGCAGTCCGCACGCCCGTCCACGGCCGGAAGCAGGGTCCTCCAGAATCCCCGCCCATGTGGATGACCCATGATCAGGTGGAATGCCCAAGGACAGCCAGCGAGCCGTCGCACAGTGACGACGATGTGGACCACGATGCGGCGGTTCTTTTCAGAACGGTGTTGGAATTGTGTAGTGAGGGGTGTGAGAGTGTCTATATGTTGGAGTGGTGATGTGTGAGTGTCTAGGTGTGCATAGTGTGCCGTGGGCTGGTGCAGAAGCTGTTCCGGCATTTGCCTTCCCCGCTAAGGGAACCCCGTAGAACAAAGACCTCTGGTTCGATTTCAACTCATCCGTTTTGTCGACGGTACGTGCACTTTGAATTTTACTGTAGTTAGTAGAAGTAGCTAAGCCACTTCCTTCGAGCTACCGCACAAGGAAGACCACGTTTATGGGCTATATCTGATAAGAGCAACATAAACTTCTCCGAAATCCAGCATCTAAAGAAAGAAGCAGAATTCTTCATTCAGGAGTTAATCAACAAGATTGGGATGGCAGCGGTTCTTGATCAACTTCGAGAAGGGCAACCTGACGACAGCCTTGAAGAATTTTCGAAACCGCAAGATTCCGACCCCCCATCGGTAGCATCCGCTGAAGAACTGACGACATCAAATCAAAAAAAGAAAAACAAGTCATGCAGCAGCCCCCGGCGTAGCCACAGAGGATGGAGCCGAGCGCCGCCATCGTCCCTTGTGGGAATCACGGTGTAGACCTTCTCTCTTACTTCGAGGTGCTGCAGTCCGAGTCCGAAGTGATGTCCTGACACCGAACCCGACAGCGACGACGACGATTTTATGGAAGTCGTCTTCCACTTCAGGAAGCGATGGTAAGAGACAATCCCCAAGAACCGCAACTGGCCTCCACGGCTAATCGCTCTTGTAGCCGAAAGCGACGCTGTATTGCATGGAAGCCCCGTCACGTGTAGCTCAAAGGTGCTATCCCATAGTCTTCTACGCGAAGGACCAATGAATGGACACCTCGCGAAAATTTGCACGGAGGGATTTAGTCGTAGCGAAGGTCAAAAACCTCAGCGATGGCATTACGATCCAGCTGACGACGGTGCGGAACTTCGACAGGATCCGAGAAGTTCTGGACACCAAGAAGGGCCCCTTCCATTCGTACCAGAAGCCTTTCGAGAAGCCACAGAAAATTGTCCCCCGAGGTGATCACAGCAGTAGAAGTCCAAAAAGAACTCGCACGCAGAGGTCATCCTGTCGCCTTCGTCTACCTGGACAAAACCGCAAGGCCAGAGAGATTTTCAGGGCCAAGGAGCTATTCAGATTGAAGATATCGCAGTGAAACACCCGAAGAAGAAAGTAACGATGAGCTAGTGACATCGATGCCAACTTTTTGGCCACTCGCAGCGATGCAATACGTTGTTCACTTCGCACTTCACCGTTATCATCGTCGCGACGACCACCGCCGCCGCGCCTGCCCGACGCTCACCTTCCGAAAGGACGCCGTCTCACACCGCCATCTGCTACTGCTGTCCACATCATGCTGTATCTCATCGTCATTCCGTCAACCAGCCGGGACCAACGAAAGCGAACAACAAACGGAATCTACGTCGCTACCATCGGCAGTCCATCACCAAGTCGGCTGAAGAAGCTCTATGACGAGCTTCTAGCAGTCTCTTGCCTTCGGTGGAAAAACAACTTATTTTGACTTGACTTGGCAGTTGGGCATTTTCTGTCAGTTTTTGTCACCACGTTCCTTAACCTCTTTCCGACCCAACGTGACCACACCAATAAGGTTCTGTTTGCCACTATCAACCAGTTCTTTGGCCTCCAGGTCAAAGCATCCTTTTAAACCTCACTTCTCGAAAACCCATCCCACAACCTTCACAATCATTGATTAACAATGTCTTAATACGTACGCCTGGAAAGTGTCAATTCTCACGGACCACATCTACATCCTCGCCATGTCCGAAACCCTTCTTAAAACGTCCTATTTCCTGTCCCTGTCTGTGTTTAGGATCTTTCACAAGAACAGCCACGGCGGCCGAGCTGTGCTGTTCATTTCAGGCTACCCGTCAGCGATTTCCAGATTCCTCAACAGCTCTCGAACTAGACGTCTGCGCTGCCACCATTTACCTGCCGGACAGCGTCCCAGTACACTTCTTTTTTATATACATCCTGTTAAACGACCAGCTTCCAGTTGACCTTTTTGAGTTCGTGATCTCGTCCTACATATTTCACCCATCTAGGTTACTCCATCATAGACCACAGGGTCGTCACCAATGCCCTAACTCTTCATTTTAAAACGTCGGCTATTATTGCCGCTCCTATCGCATCCGATCATCTGCCACATGTTATCGACTTCACTTTATTTCAAGACGAGATTTTTCAGAACTCTTGTCGCGTCATCAGCGACTCTAACAACGCCAACTAAAAAGAGTTTCAAGCCCCCCTAGAAAACAACATTCTCCAAGATCTATTCCTAGACATGGAAGTTACTGTCCAACAGGTCGCCTCAGTCATCCAAAAAGCCGTTCGAGCATTAGTACCCAAGAGAACCGTAAATCTTAGGCGACAGCTTCTGCTCGCTTTTCTCCACGAAAAGGACAAGTATACAGAGAATACGTCCACACCCACCATTTAGTGGTGAAAACACAGTGGAACCGTTTCGGCGCTATCATCCGCCGGCATGTGACCAGGATTAAGGAGGAAAGTTCTTACTAGGCAGAAATTCTATTTTAATCAAAACGGCAACATAATAACAAATCCTCTGGTTAAGGTCAATATCTTTGCCGAAGTCCTAGAAGTCCATCAATCTCTAGACGATCCACTCCGCTCAGACAACTGTGATGTCCGCCTTGATCCCGACATCTCTACCAACCTCCAGGTTCCATCTCTGAATTTTTCGGACCTTTTTCTAGACATCATTAGCCTTGTCTTCTAGAACAAAACCGTTGAGGCATTCGCTTCTGACTTGAATTCCGCCCTGGAGAACAATTGCCTCACGAGAAGAGCCCTCTGACACCTGCAACTTGCAGCCACAGCTCTACTCACCTTTATATCTAACTCTTGCTTTCGCTGGAGATACTTCCGTTCCGCTTGGAAGGAAGCAACCGTCGCCATTATCCACAAACCAGAAAAATCTCGCACCAACCCAATATCTTATCGACCAATCTCCCATCTTAACGTTCTAGGCAAAGTGTTCAAGAGAATATTGACAAATAGATTTCGAGCACGGCCACGTCTCTTGACATCTAGAGGGCCTTTAACAAGCTTCTCTTTAAGCTCCAAGCCTGCTTCGTTTGGTTAATCAGTAGCTATCTCCCGGATGTTACTATACACATACAAAACCTTTATCAGACCCGTAATCAACTGCCGATTTACTGTCTCGGTCTTCGCACTGCAATATGCGATCGGAAGACTCCGATAGAAAGAGAGGGACATCTGCACGAAGATCTTTAGCCTGGGGCGCTTTCATCCTTCGGGAGAAGTCTGCGACAGAGAGGGAATTCCTTCTGTAGATGCGCGTTTTGAATTGAGCTCATTCTCAACCTAAACAAAACAGACATTTGCCCTCTGTCATGATAAAACGTTCCGAAAACTTCTCGACACTCCATTTATCTAGAGATAAGATCCCGTCCACCATCCTCCATGAAGCAACCAAGCGATTTAGATAGCATCCCTCACGCTACGGTTGCATTCGGGAGGTCCGGGGCATCCCCGGGCCTACTGTTTTCGCTAGGGTCTTCCGTGGTTTACCTTAGTGAACAAAGTGAATACCAGAACAGTATCTTCTACGGACCTAACACCCAACACCATATACAAGCGTACCACGACACAAAACTAAACATCGCATCACTCACACCATCACAACACAAACATCTCTTTTTTCACCAAAACAACGAGGAATCGTTGCGTCGCCACTGCTAGCTGAATCACTTCAAAACAAAACACACTCACGTAGCCACAGCACTTAATCAAATAAAATGTATCGCCAGTGTCGTTTTAGACATCAAACGTGCCTATGACAAGGTTTGTCACGCGCGGTGTTTTCAAGAGATCTTTGACGCCCAACGTCTTGCTGGTTTGTCAAAATTATCAACAGTTTCTTATCTCATCGTCAGCACAGAGTGCGAGCAGAAGGCAATTTCTCTAATCCCATCACGGGCCAGAGTGCCCTAAAATCTGATACTCTCTTCAAGCCACTTTTTCCTTTATTACCATGATATCTCAAGACCCGACGTCCATCGAGTCCTATTTTTACTCAACTCCCCCATCTGTAGTGTTGGAAGCTGGAGAAACGAGCCTAGAGTTAACATCCGATAAACGCCCTAATGGCAACAAGGAATCATGGTGGTGAAAGGAGAAGGTCTAGCAGGCGGTGCGGGAGAACAAAGAGACCAAAACAAAATATGACCTCTGACGGCAAATAGAGGACAAAAAAGAGTATAAGCATAAGAAGAAGGGGGCAAAGCGGAAAGTGAGACACTGGAAATGCCGGAAGGGCAGAACAGTCTGTATAGTATTCGAAGGTGAGGGATAAGATATTAGAGGACTTTATTCACATGTAAAGCAAATTATGAATGACAGTGGTGAGGTCCTTAAGAGAACATCAAGCAGATATGACACAACTATTTTAAGAAGTTATTGAACGAAGAGATCCCAAGAATTGACATAAGACCTGTCCCGATAAGTAAAAATGTTACATCTGGAATAAGTCTAGAGGAGATGCGAGAGGTCTTAAGGGAAACAAAGAACGGTAAGGCGGCTAGGCCTTATGGTGTTCCGGTGGAGGCGTGGAAGGCATTGGGAGAGGAGAGAATTGACATGCTATGGGATCCCATGTGCAAGGTGTACGCCAACGTCTTTGAAGTTTGGAAAGCGAACGTGATGGTACCTATCTATAAAAAAAAAGAGATCTTCAGGACTGCAAGAACTATAGGGGTATTAAAGATCATGAACAGGGGAATACAAGAAGAGACAGCAATGTTAAAGGAACAGTTTGGGAACAAGGAGCTCTATCTTATCTTCGTAGATCTGGAGAAGACGTACGGTATTGAGCAAGAAAATCTGGAGGTGCATGAGGATGAAGGGAGTCCTAAAGAAATACGTTCGACTCGTGACAGACCAGTCCACATTGGACTGACCGACATATTTCCCATGACTGTGATCTTGCACCAGGGCTCAGCTTTGAGTCTCTATCTATTTAACCTGGTGATGGACGTGTTGACGGAGCAAGTCAAGGCCGTCTCCCTTTGTACTGGACTTTTTACTGACGGCATTGCTATAGTAGAAGAAACCCGCGAGAAGGCAGAGAAATCATTGGAAAGTTGGAGACAGGCCGTCGAGGAAGGCCGTCTCAAAATAAGTAGGAAAAAGACTGAATACCTGTGATTTGGTGACGTTACAGGGAGAAAGCTTGGCAAGGACACGTGACGGATCATACGTCACAGAAAGCAGAGACCTAGAAAGGGAGATAAATCACAGCATTCAAGCAGGTTGGATAAACTGGAAAAAAATGATCGGGGTGCTGTGCGATAAACGAATTAGAAGTAGAACAAAGGGGAGGATTTTTAAATCAGTGGTGAGACTAGTCCTATTCTGTGGCAGCGAGTCATGGCCCGTAAAGAAGGTTCAAGAAAAGAAGTGCGACGTAGCGGAGATGGGAATATTGCAATGGACTAAGGGAAAGACGACGAGGAACAGGGTAAGGAATGAGTGGTTTAGAGAGCAGACAGGGGTAGTTAAGGCTTTCAAGAGAGTTCAAGAACAAAGACTATAGTAGTATGGGCACGCGATGAAAAGGGAGAAGGGGCATGTCTTGAGAGGAATCATGGAGGTGCAGGTAACTGGCAAGCAACTCAGGGGAAGACCCAGAAAACCCTTTCTACTACGACTTGAGCTGCGATGGCCCCTAGTCAAGCTTCGCACTCCGATAACCTTCTTAAGAGAGCCAAATGTCACTAAGCTCGGGCTACAATCTAGCACGGTGGCCACAGGTCAAGTTTTACCTTCCATCAATCTTCTTAGTGCCCTTTGGTCGGACTCCACATTCCGCTTATCTTCTTAACAGATTTTACTAATCATTACGGTTCGAGCTATGTGGCCCTTAGTCGATTTTTATCTTCCTAATAGAGTTAAATATTATTACAGCTAAGGTTACGCCTTCGACTGGACTTCACCCTCTGTTAACCTTTTTAATAGAGCTAAATGTCATTATGGATCGACTTTTCATGGCCTCTGTTCGGGCTTCGCCCACCATTAATCTTCTGGGATTCAAGCAGATTGCGTGGTAAACATTAGAAGTTCCTTCAGTTTTGTCAATGTAGAAAATTCTTTTGAAATACAGAATAAAAGTTTACCCTCAATCTGGAAAGATCTTGAAATTAGCAAAAACTTATACTAAGTTGGGTTTTACACAGTAAGACAATCTGAAGCGATATACAAAGCTATGCATTGCAATTTATATTAAGGAATAACCAAGCACACCAATTACAATTAGTACTTTAATGAGATGTCTTCCTGATTGGAGCTTATGTGCCCTAACAACGACTTTCAGCCGTCCAAGTATTAAAACGCGATTAAAAAGAAATAACCGCTAGCATTACTTAAGAGAAAAACGTAGAGGGATATATATCGATAGACGCTCCAGAATTCTAATTAACAAGCTACCTGCTTTGCAATTGTATATTTATCATTGTTATAGCTCTTAGCAAATCAACTGTTGAATTTATGGTACAAATAACAATGCTTATTAATCATGCGCATTTGTAGGTAATGTAAAACAAGCGCTCTGCTTCGAACATTAACGACGACGGGGGAAAAAGAAAGAGGAAATTCTTTTAATTATGATTCATATATTTTGTATCAAACGTAACCGTAACAATAATGAACTCTGAACCTAATAAAGTCGACTATAAATTAAGTTAGATTACTGAAGTTCCCGTGCTGCAGCTACTTTTAAGGAAATTAAAACACGAAGCACGACAGAGGTGGAATTTTTACGTGTAAAATCAATATTATTAAATAAAGATTTACATAAAGTTCTCTTTCTATGCAGTCTAGACTAAAAATGGCTACCACTTTAATATTCCTAAAGAAATTTTAATATTAATAAAAGACTTTGATTTTAATTTTCTTTGAATTATAATCAACTTTAGAGGAAATTAAAATATTGTAAAGAAATTTTCTTTTTAAAAGGGAATTTTAGAAGGTTTTTGTAAATTACTATGCAAATTTTCTTTTTATTGTTTAATTTTTTTTATTATTTCCTTTCCTTATCTCTCTTATTATACCTAATCTATTAAATTGGAAAAGTTTGGATTTACACGAGACTTAAATGACGCTACGTCAATTTCTTTCTTGTATTTAATTAGTAAAGGAGGGTAGTTTACCTGAAACGTATAATTAGCAATATCAATATTAACTTTAGCATGCTTTCATTGTTTTATCGTGATACTATTGTTATTATACAGACGATTATATGTAGTTTCCTATAATAGCAAAAAATAAACTGATAGCACTAATATTCACTTATGGGAGAAAGAACGAGTCACTTGGCGTGCTTTGGTAGACCATTCTATTGCGTTCTGCACAAGTTAATTTGAAGATTAAATAAAGATAATTAATAAATAATTTCATTTCAGGGACAATCGATCACTTGTAAGTTAAAACAGGTTTTCATCAAGGTTTTTGCTCTTTGATAATGGAGGTGTCAAAATTCAACTTGTCATCAAACCGTACACTTGCGGTGTTTAGCAGTGTTTTATGAATAAACGGTGGTATACCAATTTGTCTTAAGAATAGTTTACGACGTTTGATTTTCTTAGCATTAATGAACGGGCGTTTTAAATGAAAACAAAGTAATTTAGCTGACGGAGCAAATATTTTAAAAATGCCAATTATCAATAAATATTGTAAAAACTCAATAACAAGAATAATAGTAAATACCACAAACAAATAGTTTTAAGAATGTACAATTAAGATATCGAAGAAATTTCTTTCTTAATAAAAAAATTTAGCTACGATTATTTAATTTATGGCTATTTCCTTTACCTTTACCTACTTAAGCATCTATACATTCTATTCTTTTACCAGATGTACATATATGAAGGTGTTACCGGATTTTTATACAATCTGGCAACGTCGCAATTATTTGTAAAGTGATTCCTCTTTAATCGCCAATTTAAAATTTGAATTTCACAGCACTGCTTCCTTCTAACTTCGGTAAAAGGCAAATCAAAATATTTATTGCTTGCATTTAAACTCAACGCGTTCTAGCTCTTGCAGGGCGGAAAGATAACAGCTTGAAATTAAGATAAAATAAAATTGGCACTTTACAAGACGCAAAATTAACTTCAAAACTAACGCTATGTAACAGGCATAAAAGTTGCTTCTTACATATCTGGAAATTCTGCAAAGACCGTTGGAAATTCAGAGGAAAACGTTGGAAATCTACTCTAAGCACTCCGTAATATTTCAATCAAGGTACTAATTGTAATCTGACTGCTCTTCCGCTTCTTGTGTGTGTCAACCAAATTTTAGAACGGAATTCCAATTAAAATTATGTCTTAAGAATATTTAAGTACTGCCGTAGGAGTGTGACGAGACGTACTACCTGCTAAAGCCCTGCACGAGTCAAGATTTCCAGGTCCACCCAGGTCCAGAAAAGCCCGAAAGGCAGAAGGGTCCTACAGACCCGACAGGCCCGAACGATCCAAAAGGCCCGACAGGCCCTAACACCCCGACAGACCCGTATAGCCTGACCGAAAGATCCAGACGGTTCGTTAACAAAAACCCCGAAGGCTCGCTCGATCCGATATGCCCAAAAAGTTCAAACAACCTGACGGCCCGAACAGAATCAAATGGTCTGACAGGACCGAAAGATCCAAACGGCCTAATAGACCCAAAGGG
>VTPC01005189.1:0-64389 GCA_011009095.1 Ignelater luminosus
GTTTTTCCTGGTCGCCGTGTTATGTTCTTCAAGATTACCATAAGTAAGATTGTTAAGAAAAAGAACTGTCATAAATAATATTAATATTTTTAATAATTATTCAATTATAACAGTGAGAAAACAGGAAAGGCTCGACTAACAACAATTTATATTTATAAAACGTAACTAACAATACAAAACTCACAACGTAACACATATGTATGTTGTATATAAAAGATAACTAGATAATAACGAAATTGAAATACCATTTTAGCGAGAACTAACGAGAAATATAGCCCCTAATTTTTAATCAAAACATTATTAATTGTTATAAACTCATTTAGTGTTACATTTTCATGGAATATTTTTTCACGTAGTTTTCTCTTTGTTGAAATTCAATACAACTAGGTAGATATAAAGGTATAATACAATTTTAGCAGTTAACAGCTACAGGCGACATACTTTAATAACAGAGGCTTGAACACAATTAAGTAACAAAACCGGAAATAGAAAACCTGACACTCGACTGTTTTTTTAAATTCAATGTAGTTGTTTTACATGTACATGCAAATTAGAGCAGATTTCCATTCTTACCGATAACGCAAATGTACAAAAATTGTATGTCATTTTAAACTGGCTGTACTACTGCACTGCCAGGGTATCATTTCGTTGTAATATACATACATTAAGCAGAATGTGATTTTTTTTAGTCTGTTTTGCTTAAAGTAAAGAAAAATAAATTAAATTGGACAAGTATAAATACGAAGTAATAAATTTCTCTAACCTAGGCTAGAGCTTCCCAGTAAGGGACATAATTTCTCTGGAGAACGCTGAGACTGTATTCCGGTCAATTCAGTTTAGGGAAAATGAAAGAAAAGAGATACAAGTGGAATTTGAAATAGGTTTTTGATGACTACAGCTAAATATAATTTAATCTACTTTTATATAGAAAAAGAATACTGTTTCACCTGAAATTCCTGTATATACTTTAGTTTTCTTTCTTTTTGCTCACCTTAAAAAAGGAAGTATAATTTTGCAAGAACCTTTTTAAAAAGTAATTTAAAGTAACCTTCTTGCATTGTTAGGGCATGTAAATTTTTTCCACCCTCATTATTTTTGCACCTTCAAAGAAAAGTGAGCTGACTTGCTGCAGAGGCAAGCGTAATTTGATTGGATTTAAGAAAATTACTAGGATTTACAATGTTACTTTTCATTTAAATTTACATTTACCCCTTTTCGTTTCGTTCGCTAAAAGAGAATGAAAAGTTTTTGTTCGTAGAAGGGCAGCTCATTTAGGTATTTAAAAACAATGGCTTCCCGTTTTAATTTAAAATAACACTACCAAACGTACATTTTTTCCCATTTAAAGCCGCGTAATAGATATATATATATATTTCATACAATTTAATTTAGTAGATTTTTTTGAAATATTTTGCCGATTTAAATGTACACAATGCCCATTTCCGGCGGACTATAAAAGTATAAATAAACCTTCAACTCATTCTGTGGTAAACTGGGGCTCAAAGAAATTTAGGTCTACATTAAACTCATGCTACCTTTTTACATTAGTTAAAATGTGTGTTAAAATTAAAACCACGTTGTCGGGTAAAAATAATGTGCGTAGTACTAACATATTTCAAATGCAATTTAGTACACAAACTTTAAATATTTTAAGGTTAGGTAGAATAAACAATTGAATCTAATATTTGTAAACTTGGAAATTGATTAAAATTTCATTGGGTAGCGGATGTGGTAACTATTGAGTTATAAATTTTTTAGTGAGTTTGAGATTCTTTAAAATTTCTATAGAATGTTGTTCCTTTCTATTTGCTTGCAAAAGGTAAAGGTCATAAATCCAAACTTTTACGGTACAAAAGTCAGACAATAAAAATAATTTATTGATTAATGATTCGCTCTTGTATGACACCTTGAAGTTAAAATCATATTGTTCAAAAAATATCCAAAAGGTTTCTTATCATCAAAACTAAGATGCATATGGATACGACGACATTACCATACGTGTATCTTTATTTGTTCGTAATTCAATATTCAGAAATCTCATCTGATGACTACTGTATATAAAAGATGTTATCCTTATAACCAGGAAGAACAAATGAGCCACGTGAACTCGCGCGTGAGACTTTCCCCCAAACTCCAAATTTTTGCTTTTGCGACCACTTTTAACTTCTACATAAATACCAAATAGCATTATTATAAATAAATAAGTAAATAAATAAAATAAAGTAAAAAAAATGTTATATTTATCAAAAAAGGAACAAAGTAAATTCCAAAACAAAATTCAGATTAAATTCAGTAACAGACGTACAAGTAGTTTGAGGGAGACAAATAGGTATTTTGCATTTCCCGCACTCTTTTCTTCATTTTTTTTTATTATTTCTATCGTGGACAGAATGCACACAATCCTTCCCACAATATCTTTTCAGGAATTGGTTTTTCTTCAGCTCTACTTATTCTCATTTCACATGAGAGATTTGGTATCGAGGAACGTACTATCAAATGACCTTTCATGAGTCTCTGAGCTAAAGTTTTTAGCTACTCTGGTCTTTCGTACATACTCGCTGGTTTGGCTCTATAAATTATCTGACTGTAGATGCCACCAACATTGAGAAAAGAGACAATTAAGGTCAACTCCTTTCGTGAGATTATTAAAAAGTTGTCACTTTTTTTGGCTTTGTCCTCTTTGTCTTCAGTAATCTCGTCGTCGTAGTGCAAAATAGACAAGACCAGAACTACCTTATTCGGTTTTACTTTGTACGAAACCATGGTTTCGTTTTTGGTAAAACCAAACACACTGCTACTTAGAGGGCTTCGTTTAGTAACTAAGAATGGTGGAGGGATTTCTTTCTTGTTTTTCAGGACAGTTCCCACGAATAATTATCCATTTTTATGTTTCTGCCAGTCCCCACGATATGGTAGTTTCTATGTTGCTAAAATGTACGTGCATCTGCCAATGAAAAAACTTTATATATACTGCCAAAACTTGCAACAAACGGTTCCAGCATTTCATCTACAGTGCAAAATTCACCAAATTTTCTTTGCATTTGCATCTAATACATTCTTCATAACCGCCAAGTTATCACCTGCTTTTTGCTCTGCAAACTCTAAAACTTCGGTTGCTGTTAAAACCCCGATGCAGGGCTTTTGAATAAAAAATTGAGCAGTTTTTTCTTAAGAAACGAAATAAAAGGAGTACAGGAAACGGGAAGTAATAAAAAAATTAAATTAAACAAACAGATGCCCTTAAATTCAAATAATATGACGATTATTATGTACTACATATTAGCATACAGTTTTTAGAAAATAAAGTTAACGAACTTTATAACTTTTTCTTAATTAAAACTGTTATAACATTTTGGGTTTTGTTTTCTGACAAAAAAGTGAAGTTGATGTTTTTGAAACTGATGGTTACATAGTTTATACAAGAAGAGGTGTAGCTATTTAAAAAAAATGATAACAATTTTCAATTTATATTCATTAAACATTTAGAAGAACTAAGTATTGGAAAACCTGTTCAACTACATGGCATTTACACTAAACGTATTGACATTTATGTTGTAGTTACTTATCGTTGTCCAACAAGCGACATGCAAGTTTTTTTCAACGCTTTGAAAAATGCATTAAGTATTATTGATGCACATCCACGCATTATCTTATTGAGAGATTTTAACCTTCATTGCAACAAACATAGTAAGATACTGGCTGATTTCAACGGCGTTATACAACCTTTGGACTTGAACAAACGATTTCTGAAGCTACGAAAAAAGGTAATTGTCTTGATAAAATTTTTATAAATTTTCAAACTGATTGCATCTGTTTTTGATCTACATCTCTCCGACCATCATCAGGCACAAAATCTTAAATTTTGTTGTGATAGGGCCTATAAAATTGAAAGGAAAAATAATATTCTATAACCTGAAATTTTACTAATGACCCTACTATCAATCTCGATGTAAAGTTTGAAATGGTCATAAATTTAATAACGTTAACTAAATTAAAAGCCTTCTCCAAGAAAGGTATGTAAACCAAAAAAATAATACACATAAAATTTCCTGGTTCAAAGAGAGACTTAAATAACTAAGGAATTCATATCACTTTCTATGCAAACTGGTAAGAAATACCCAGTGTCGAAGCACGTACGCAAAAGAATAATGCAAGAAATATTTACAGAAGAGCCTTTATTCAAGCAAGAAAAGATGGAAAAAATATCTGAAGTACCAAGTCAAATCAAGTACCACGTTTTCTGCTCAAGAATTTAATAACAATTTTGCTGAAATTGGGAATGACCAGTTAAAATAATATTATCGGTAGATTATAAAATTGTCCAACTTTCGGCCAGTATCTCTTGTCTCTATAATTTCCAAAATATTTGAGAAGTGTTGAACAAAGTAGATTACTAAATATTTAAAAGATAATGAACTAATAACCAAAAGCCAATATGGTTTTCGTAAAAATTGCAACTCTGTTTTGGGAATTCTTGGTTTGGTTGACACTACTTTGGAATCTTTCGAGAAACAATAATTTAATTTTCTCAGATATTAGAAAGGAGTTTGATTGTGTAGATCACGAGATTCTACTGAAAAATGTCGCTTATAGAGTTTTATAGATACGGTAGATAGGCACTGTTACGTGTCGTTTTAGCATCTTAAATTTGAATTATATTTTATTGCCGAATTATATTATGATCACCCTGTATATCCTGCTGCAACTGGAACATTTTTAACATTTGCTTGTTTTTACATTCTGGGCGACTTCAAGTTTGATAGCTGTCGTTTGAGTACCGATTGAACTTATTCGAAAATTTAAAATTAGCGTGATGGTGGTGTCTTTTCTGAGGTTTTTATAAAACCTATCCGTATTTGAGGAGCTGGACCCACCTTCCACTATTGTAATTTTGCAGTTTTTTTTTAGAAAACTATTTGGTTATTCTGTGAATTTCATCAGATTTCATAACTCCGATGGTTTTTGGTTACCTGATATTTTGTGTTAAGAATTTTAGAAATTTGCGGAGTGCTATCTACGGGGTGCGTCAAAGTTTATTAAACTTCTGCATTGAGATCACTTAACTATCCAGTTAGGTTTCCGCCGCGTATCTGGTTATAATGCGCATATTATTTTTTATTATTATTTAATTATTGCTGTGCTAATTTATTTGTTCGAGCCTTCTAGGCTGATAAATTCTATTTTCTCTCCTTTTTAGGGCGCAATACGCAGTCTATTAAATTTTGCCTGAAATTGTGTATTCCTTTGAGTCTAGAATATTTATTTTTTTGTGTTAATTGTATTATATCATTTACTAGGTAACACTATTATTGTACCGCAACTCTCTTGTGTATCACCTGCATTATTGTTTCACATTAAATTTTGGATTGCCTATTTTAATATTTTATTTTTGCCGCATTCATCCTTTTCAAACCTAAGTTTGAGTTTGGTAAGTTACATTATCTGTGAATCGAGATAATAATAATACTGGACCTCGAGTTTATAGAATCTGGCGCCCATATTCTATTGGACAAAAGTAGAGCAACAAAATCATTTTTCTTCACAAACCTTTCTAAGTTTATTAAACTGACTTCATTATTTAATTAGTGTACTGAAACATTTTCTTTTTTTTTGTGAACTGTTTATGGCACAAATTTAATTAACTTTTCCTAACCTTTATTGTACAAAATATTTAACATTGTAAAAATGCAACAAAAAGCCGTAAAATAAAGCAGCGAATGCATTATGTCATTACTTTTTTTTCAAAACACAACCAACAAAGGAAAAGAACAACAGCAAACGATAACATTAGTTCATTTGAAGTTAATAGTTGATGGCGTATCCATTATTTTGCAAAACGAGGCATTAAAGCGAATAATTTTAGTATGACCTCAGCGGGGAGTGTTTTCCAAACTTCTTGGAATATTTGTTAGCAGGCCTTGCTTATTTGTGAATGCGGCAGTTCTTATGCGTCGCTCCACTTCGTCCCTAGTCTTCAATGGGATTTAAGTCGGGCCATTGCGCCAACGAGTTCAGAACATGGACGTTGTTTTCTTTGAACCACTTTTGAACTGCCTGTGGAGCAAGTTTTGAGTTGTTATCTTGTTGAAAAACGAACTGTAAGGGCATTTTCCACTCTGCATACGGTAACATAACATTTTGTAATACACCCCTGTAGACAAAGCAATCCATAGCTTCATTAGTGACGTGTAGAGGCCCAATGCCATTCCATGAAAAATATCTCTATAGAAAGACGTTACCTTTACCATGTTTTACTGTAGGAGTAACGTTTTTGGGAGTAAATCTAGTATTAACTGGGTGTCTTACGCGCTTCACTCCATCAAAATATTGTATAATGAGTTTCATCAGGAAATAATATTTTTTTACAGTCGTCAACTGACCAATTTAAATGGTTGCATGCGAATTCAAGTCTAGCATGCCTATTTTTCCTGCTAATAAGTGGCTTTTTAGCAGGGCGTCTGCTAAATAATTTGACTTCGGCAAGCCTTCTCTGAACTGTTCTTGTACCAACTTCTAGTTCAGGAATTTCGGCAATGATCCTCGCTGCAGATTTCCACGGATCATTTTGAGAAATTCGTTTGATGCGTCTATCCATCCATATTGAAGTTTTTCTTGGTCTTCCTGACTTTGGCATTTTCTCTAAGTGTCATCGCTCGTTGTACCAGGAAATAAATCTTGAAACATTGTATTTATGCAAAATAAACTGTCGTGAAATGTGTGCTGGCCTTTTTCTTCAATTCTAGGCAAATTGGGTTACCTTTCGGCATTATAATTTTGACTGTTATAGACAAACTAAACTTATTGTAGAAATTTTAGTAGATAGTAACCACTATAATTGTTTTTCAATCAATAATTAAAAATGTTGCTTTACTTTTGTCGCTTTGTCACTGCCGTTTTTCTGTTAAAAACAATTTAAACTCAGAGGTTTCTATTGTTACGATCTTTTTTTATCACTGATGACAGCAACCTATTATGAGGTTTCGAAATTAATAATTATTATATCGCATAAGTTATTAAGCATTGTACCAAAAAATTTCAAAGTATGAATATTTTGCATAAAAGTTGCTTTACTTTTGTCCAATAGTACCAGGTAGGTATAACTTTCCTTACATCTTGGTTCGGTTCCGGCTAAAACTATGAAGCAGATTTTAATCCATCGCAGACTACCTAATGGTTACCCTCTTCTTGTAACGGAAGTGGTGTTTTAAGCTCTCACCCACATGCTCCTCAGACTTAAAAAGTATTCTGCTGTCCCTTCTTCGACCATCACAGGCTTAAAAAATTCTTATCTCCCTTATTACAAAACATTGTTCTATCTGCTTTGGTATATCCAGATTAGGAAAATTTTAAATAAAGAAGCGGTTTAATCGAGCATACGAACTAACTGTAATTTTCTATATAATATGTAGATTTAAATTCCTTGGTCTTCAGGCATAATTGATTTCTAAAAACTCTTCTAGGCTGCTTTTGCTAGAAAATGAAACCTCACCGCAGTTGCTCTTCTATTCTTCTGACGCTTAATTATTTAAGCGTTACACTTAATTAACGTACGTATTTCTCTAAATTGAACCCAACTACTCTTGGTGTTTTTTTCCTATATACGTTTCTAATAATTCCAAACAACTTTTTGTTACAAACTTGGTGTTGCGGATCGACTATTATCTGTAGTTTCTTTTATTTGCATTAACAATCTAGTTTTGTTTGCCAGAAAAAAAACTCTATCCTGAAAGATTTGATCCAGATAAATCACCAACAAAGCAGTCCGAATAAATCACGCCAGTCGGAGCTTGTTTAGAGTATAGTAACCTCTTTAAAATGTATTCTTTAAACTTGAAACTTAAGTAAAATCTTTAGTAAGCATATTTGCTAATGCCTAGCCAAAATAGCACTTTAAATTTCTACCGAAAAAAATTTCGAAGAATCTAAAATGTTGCACAGGTCTTTGATTTAATGTTCTGATCAGTCTTGAAAATAAGAGCTGGACCTATGCAAATTCTTGCTTTCTTAAAAGACCGGATTCGCCGGCAGACCATAAGTACAAAATATTTTCAGGTAAAGTTGGTGGCTGGCAAGAGGGACACAGGGACTAGAATGGGAGTTCGTGTTTGCGAGGCGAGCCAATCGTGGGTTTGGATGCCGGAAGGAGAGTTTGGAGTAGCTTGCGTTCGGTGTGCTCGCGTCTCGATGACCTTTTTGGGTAAAAATGGACGCGGGGTTTTCCGGCTGGGAATATTCAAAAAATATAGAAGAAAAGGCAGGAAGTAAGCGGCATAGTGGGAATAAAGTATGGGACGCACGAGCTAGTGATGCTGTAGCTTTGTATTTTGTCTCGCATAGATAGTATTGAGACGTTCGTGGTTGTGTAACGTCCGCTGCTTTGACTTCTCCTCCAGGCCGCCTCTGGCGGCCTCACATCGGTCTTCGGACACGTTCAGGCCGCCTTCGGCGCCCCGGCTAGGGAACACTAGAAAATGTTTAGGTGAACCTTAAAATTAATAACGTTTTTATTTAATGAACAATAGAGTTGAAATTTGCACAGTATATAGGGAAAACCCCGCTCTAATAAGATATTTTAAAACCAAGCAATTAAATTTCTCGTACGCTTACCAGTTTATTATTTTCTTATACAAAATATGACCGTCAGAGAGATTTATGTGACATAAATTTTTTTTTCGAAAAAATCATCTCGTCTAGAGATTTTAGGTTAGGATTTATACTTTTAGAGCATTGGGACAGTAAATATGCCCTGAATAATATATGGACTGTATTACATGTCTAAAAAGGGTATAAAACTAATTAACAAGCAAAACAGTATCGTCGAAGTGTTAAAGCTCGGTCGGTATCGGTCAACTGAACCGGAACTAATAACAGGTAGCAAAACTTGAAAATTTTGTCCGTTTTGCTGAGCTATGTAGTTAGATATTAAAGACACTTTGTGCAGAACCATTTGAGCAGCATGCAGGTCATAATTACTATGAGTCGCTAGATAATCATAATCCTTTCGCCGAAAGCAGCCCAAAAGGTTTTGCGTATGGTCGACGGACTTGATCAATGATTCTTCACGCGGATGAAAAGTTAATATTACGAATTTTAAAGACGCTCACTGTAGCAAAAGACAGTGTCAAGACTTCATCTCTAATGACCAGCAGTTTTTTTAGTAGAATCGTTTTCCTTATAAAAAAAACTTGCAAGATACTGAAATGCTGAAATCATCTCTTCCATGTACATCTCGAAACATAAATTTTGTGTCTGTTACAGCTCGCTAATCTGTAGAAGGTATACCAAATACCTCCTCAATGAACCACTGAACATAGAAATTGAAGCGCAATTACTGAAAGTTTTGAAAAGCAGCTTTACTTCAGTAGGAGTTGTCTTTTACCAAGCCGAAAATTATATGGACACCCTCTGTTCACAAACATGTGTATGTATCAATCAGGAACATCACCATGCTCTTTAAGGATTTATAACATTGCGAAAATCAAGGTTACGCTATTGCAGGATGTGATTCTATGTCCATCCCGAATTTATAGAAAGGATTAGGCCATCTTTTCAGCTACTGCAGAAAGACACTGAACTTTGAAATAAAATGTACGGTTTCGGTAGTATTAGTACTGCACATGATGTTCGTTCTGCGTTTCTACAAGGATTTGAACGGACTTCGATTTTATATGTACCAATAAAATATTAACTCAGCCCTGTGAATGGGGCGGGTCGGTGCGAAGTGCTTATCTTGTTCCCGACCCAGATCTATTGCCACCAGCATCTGACCAACTCTTGCTCTTTTGAGTTATTTGCAATTGAAAGAAGGAATATGAAGGAGGAGCGAATGCCGTAAAACCGGTTTGATCTATTCCGCCGTGTATTGCCAGTGTAGAGGTCTTTCTTGTTCGAACGAAGGATAATATGTTCCAAGAACTTTACTTGTTTTATAATCTAATAAAATTAATTGTGTTTCCAACAATAGAAAATAATATATGTGTCAAAAATTCAAAAACTGCAGGTGTTTTAAGATTTCACTGAGGTCCTTCGATATGTCATATTTCTAAAGGCACGTGAAAGATGTATGGAGACTTTTCACATATTTTTGTAATTTAATACCATGATATATTTTGGAGTTTATTGAATCAAATACAATTGTTGCGATACCTAGAAGAATAATACTTAATTCACAATCGATTTAAAAAGAGTCACTTTAGTAGGCAGAATTCCAGGTAGAATATTCTTGTATTTGTTTAAAGAATTATCTCCTTATTCCCTAATAGCGAAAAATATAAACAGCACAAGTGTTCCTTAAAGCATTAATTAAAGCAACGACATAAAATAATTAGCAAGCATGTTGCAAGCAAAATTTATTTACATATTATAAATTTCAAGGATTAATTCGAGATCGCTAAATGAGATAATATTTAAGCTGTAATATGGATAGGATTATTTGAAATTCAAAGTGATAACGATAAGTTTAGTCACCTTGTAAAACTGAGTTAACAGGAATGAAAGATAACACATATGCAAAATAGGGCAAGATTTAATTCATAGCTATCTTGAATATCTTCCGTGAAATTAATTAGTCACTTTAGGCTGTAAGGATGGCTCAGTTGAATGTTTTAGAGAATGTCTATTGGATTCGCGCTTGTTATGTTGTGATGAATTATTGTGGTGGGTTGGCTGGATGCAAGAATCGTCGGTATGGGGAGGGTGATTGAAGGCGACGCTGTTCAACCCGACTAGACAATTATATATGGCGCGTCAGCTCCATTATAGATGGCCTGTTAGTTATGTTCTGTTCTAGGGTCCTTGTCCATGTTGAACAGGCTCTGTAGCTTATAGCTTCTAATGCAAATGGTTGAGTAATAACATATTATAGAGCAATTGAAGTGATATGTTAGCTATTAAAAGCACTTGAATCGAACGTACTACCTCGTTATTGATCCGTAAGTAGATGATAATTCGTGGACCCGAGCAATTGGGAAAGCGATAGAAAGTATTTATTAATTTTCTAGGGAAGGAATGGACGGAGACGTAGAATCCATTACGTGCTTGATATGAAAAAGCAACTATTAGCATATTTGACTGATCGATTGGATGTCTACTTCGATAATAAAAGATAAAAAATTCAAAATTTTTTATACTCACGACGGCTTTAACTAGAAATATGTTAATGTGACCTAATTATACAAGTGTTGTAAACACAATTTTAAAATTCCTTCACACCATATTACGTGTATGAGCTAAAAGCGTTGAAAAGACGACATAGATTTTAAATTCTACATAATTGAATAGTTCGCTCTTATAATCCAAAAGCTACATCTTTGTTAATTTCCAGCTAGAACCAACAAGCATGTTGGAAGCTCTGAGATGTGTACTATCAACAATAGTTCAGTGTTTGAGAAGAAATTTATTTTAAACAAAATTTTCCTTTAACATAACACAATATAGCGGTTTCTGTTTGTTTATGAAGCAAACAATTTTGTAAAACATCGCTTTTATAGTTTACTAAAAAACAACTAGTAAATAGAGGCTGGAAAAAACAAACAGCTAAAAACGTTTTATGAAATTTTTACACAAATAACTAAAACCTGTTTATACCACTTTTGTGAAGTTTAACCAAAATACTCTTGTATTGATGATTTAAAGGTGCTTTGGTAAGCAAGCTAGTCGTTTACTTCCTAGAGAAGGAAAAATCTTCCAGCAGACTAGCTGCAACGTCGAAGACGAATCCGGGTCAAAATATATACGTACGATTATAGACAAGACGATCAAAAGAATTTAGACCAAAAATCGAAACGGTTTTAATTTGTAATCCCTGACTCAAGAAATCTGTACTCACCTCTGGAGGCAGTGTATCACACTAAAGACAGAAAGTAGATCAAAGTCAATAGTGTTATTGCAGAAATTGTTTTATTTACAACGAACTATAAAAGAAGTGGCAATCTTTGGTAAACGATTATTTAATTTCTTATAAATAGTCGAATTTTAAAACTTTAGTTGGACAAGGTCTTTTGTAGAGATTGGAATGGTTTGGTAAGATATCGACTCGTTTTGGCCGTGTTGGTAACGCTTTCCAATCAATCATTGTTTGAAAATTTTGACAAACATTTTGTGTTAGATCTTTAAGGGAAGATTGCTGTAGGTCATCTAAGAAGAATTTACATAAAAATTAAATTTTTCTATGAACATTTATAATGTAAAACTTTAAGATATTTCAAAGAACTTTTGAAGTACGTTTGAAAGGAATTGATTGACAAACGGCAAAACCCTTTTTCTATGAAAGTTCTAACGTGCAAAACATTTGAAAATATCTTCAAGGAATTAACAGGTATAAGTCAGAACTTTTTTCCTTGTAGATATTTATTGCGCGCCCGTCACATTTTCGATAAATCAATGTTCTACGAATTTCTAGTTTTTAGAAAGTGTTCAAACACTACAGGACCCTATTGCTAGTGTACAACGATAGATAGCACGGCTAAAAATGAAAGAGAGGGTTATTATTACATCACACATTATAGAAAGCGATATTTGCAAATAATATGAATACAATTACAAGTAAAAGTGCCAAATATATACACAAAAAGAAATAAACGATGTTTCTGTACATTAAAAGAAAAGACACAAAAGGTATTACGTTTATTACTGTAACGTACTGTTGTTGCATTGTGGATTGATACACCGCACTGAACTTTATCACTGCGTAGTTGTTGCGAGTGGTCTGATGAATGGTTGCAATCACTGGATGACGTTTGTTGAATTCCTGGTGATCTTTGAGAACAATGAGATGGTCCGATATCGTGATCGGGTTTAAATCGATCGAGTGATATTTGGGTTCCTTACCATTGAGTTGAACAACAAAGAATTTGTCGTGACGGCTGAGAACTTCAAGGGGACCAGCATAGGTCGGTTGCGAGGGTTGTCTGACAAATACATAAGACGTAGTTTGCAGATCAGTGAAAATGAAAGTAGATCTGTATCGATGTATGGTTGTGAGCACTAAGTTAACACTGTTCTTATTTTTAAAAGGTGTCCAAACACTACATAAGTCTAATTTTGTAATAGTTAGCAATTAGGTCAGGCACAGATGAGGCGATAGAACGACAGCTTGCAAATCAATTGCGTAGCTTTTTGTTACAAGAATTCTATTGCCGAAATTTTGATCTTTTCTTTCATAAATCGTGCTAATTTTTAATTGCGTTAACCTTTTTTTAGGGTATAAATATCAAGATTCAATTTCTTAATAACTCCTAGAAATGCTTTCCTAGAGATCGTTTTTTTTTTCATTTTGGCACTTGTTTATGTAATGGCAGTACTTGTTTCTGGAACTATACCACGTTGGGTCAAGATGAAAATCGATAGTAATGAGACTCAATCTTTAGCAACAAATTCAAAAATTTTTGTTAGCTAATATTCATTCTCCTTCGTAAATAGTAGCGATTGCCGAAGAATTTTTCGCGTGTAAACCCCATAAACGCATAGCTTTTGCGTCAATGCAAAATGTGTGTTGAGCAGCATAGTCTATTGATGCTTTCTTTGATACTCAATTAGAATTTGAAGTTAAGCTTTTCTGCGAGCTCCTTCCTTCTGTAGGAAGGAGCCTTTTGTCTTTCAGATCATCTTGTTCCATAACGATTACGTCGTGAAAGCAGCTGGCATTTCTCTAACTTATTTTCTCAAACTCACTTTCTTTAAATCAATTCAGTGCTGTGCATTTTTCTGTTTTTTTTTGTTCAGATATTGCTTATCTTTTGCATTTCTTTCTACGATTGTAATTTGTTGATTTTCATCTAGTGAAATGGCTCCTCTCTGTTTGACTGATGTCTTTCCGTCAGACTCTGATGGTCCGTACAGTTCTTCTAAATCTAAATTAAAAACAGTTTCGGATGCATTTTTACATAGTTATCTTATAAAAGTAGGCAATCATCTTGGATGCCTGGAATAATCTCCCTTCCTTGTTCTCCTTTAGTTACGATATTTACGATAACAGGGACGACGCAAAGTTGTGCCTCGACAGACTCGTACTGAAAAACTTGGATAAGTTTTTTTCAACTGCCCTATTGATTTTTTCTTCTGTACAACTTGTAAGTGTAACTGCTTGTCTATTCCAGAGCTATTAGCTCTGATCATACTAGCTAATACTAGGTAATAGAATGAAAACTGATGACACAGCACTTTTTACATTCTATCGACGTGTTATTATAGTACTTTCTTGTTTGCCTAACTAATTTGGCTTTGTCTACTCTTAATTCTTCATTTCTGACTGCGACACGTAGTGTCTTGTCTTAGGTAGTTTGAATTGCTTTCATTCCTCCTGTTCTCTTCATTTGCATTTTTCGGAAGAGTCTGCTTTTGCTTTATCTTGTTGTTTATCTATTGTTAATTTTCTTACTACCTGTTATATCTGAACTTTACCACTTGTTCTATGAATTTGCTATTAATTTTGAGCTTGCATTTTCTGGATTCTTTAGTTATTACCATAGATTTTTGGTGTTAACAGTCATGATAAGATGTTTAGTGGAGTAATATATTTACATTTCTCATAGTCGGCGATGAGCGCATAGCATACAACCTGAAAGTAGCCTTTTTATGCTTACATCTTCTTTGTTATTTTGTCATTGTTTTTGGGTGCCAAGCGCAGCTGGTATTCAAATTCGAGTTGCAATTGGAGGCCGGATTTCACTCTTATTTACAACTGCTTGCTTGCAATAAAAAACCATAATTCCAGAGATTTTGTCAAGATTGACAATAGAAACAGTGTGATAAGCAAGTAAATTAAGGAAACCAGTACGGTAGCGCAAACAAAGGTTTGTGCTTATCATGTTAGTTTACTGCATTACTAGAACTTACAGTTTATATTAGGTAAGTTTCAATTTTTAAACGATTATTTTGACATAACTGTTCTGGTTTTCTAAAAAGACCTTGAGGGTCTACAAGTTAAATTATTAAAGATAGATTTTTGAAATGTACCAAGATAATTAGATAATTTCCAGTTTTATGCTAAAGTATTCAAACAAGTTTAGTGCAGGAAGGTCAGAAAAAGTCACTGATATTGCAATTATAATTTCATGATCACGTTGAGGAAAATCCGGAAAATTAACATTTAATAATATTAAAAAAATATCCAAGTCTGTATTCTTTTCTCCATCTAGTTCTTTCCGTATTATTACCGCTTTCCTTAGGAATCTCATTTTTGTAGCTTTTCTTTTCTTTTACGTTCAAAGTGACATTATCTTACTTTCATACAGTCAGCTTTCTGTAAATTCATATTAGAACAGCTTAATTTTGTAATAAATGAATTTAAATATTCCTAAATTCACATACAATTTTGCATGAAGGGCGAATTATTGTTTTAAATCGTCTTTTATTTAGGTCCAACCTAATGTAATAGGAGAATAGAGCGTTTCCGTAAAGTTTAAAAGAGATGAACAATGAACATACATAAAACTTCAAACTTTGAAAAGATAAATGCAGACGTATATGTTAACACAGAGGCAGGCGCATCTTCAGTTTGTATAATACTCTTTCAGGATCGATACCAGAGAGCAGACGATTTGTTTTTTTCGAAAACACATCTAACTTGGAGGATATTCTGCAGTATAAGTACCGTTATAACAAAACGCAATCTCTAAAGCTAAAATCGGATTAAGTATATGTTTTCTTTTGCTCTTACATCTACATTTATCATTTAATTAATATTAATATTGTACTTGGTGAAATTAGAGTTTTGACTTTGACGCTAGTTAGTTGAAGGTCGCTAATAATATCAACTAATAGCGAATTTATAAACTCTAAGTAAACAAATTAACCCCAAAAGGGAACGGCTTTATAAAGTAATAACTATTAAATTTTATCAATTCTCGAAGGTATTGTTAAATACACATTTTGTTTGAAAATTTCTGCGTAATTAGAAAGGACAACTATTCTATTTTTGTTTGAGTAAATGTTTATTTAAGTAAGACAAATGTTAGCAAACAACCTTTTATAAATATTTAGAAAAACTTAGTGCAACAGGAAATGAATTTCGGGACTATTTTATTCAAGCGAGTCTTTGTTTAAGTAACGGAAAAATGTTAAAAAGCAACCTTTTAGAAATATTTAAAATGGCTTGATGGCTCGTACAGCAGAGGATCTACTTCAATTGTGTTTCAAATAATAGCAGCGTTAGCTATCTGTTTTTCCGAAGCAAGATAAAAACTAGAACAGCAGTGCATGGAAAACTCGTAATAAATAGAGTATATTTAACCCTACTTGGACGATGTCCAAATTTTGTTTCTCACAGGGTTTTGGAAACTATAAAAGAAACAATGTCAATCAAACGAGATAAGAATTGAAAAGTCGTAAAAGTAATAGGGGTATTACTTTTTCTAGCATGTAGTACATTAGATAAAATGTTTGTGGGAAAAACTTAATTCGCATCAATTTGCAAGTTTGTTTAGAAAAGTATATACATTAAACCATAAAAGACAAATACAAGGTCATGGTGATATATGATGCACTATAGTAGTACGTGTTAAAACATTTTTGTTTGTTTATAGTAGACACAGATTTTCAATTAAAAGAACATAAAAACAGTACAATTAATAAATTTATCAACAGCAATTAAGAGTCTTGTTAATGCATGTACGTGTTCATAAGCGAAATGTGTAATTGATCCTTGAATATGACTTTATTCTATAACATGATATGGACAACTTTAAAAATGAAATTAATAAGTTAAAAATAGCAAAGACAAATCCGAGGGGGTATTGATGTTGGCCTTAGATAATTATCTGAGACAAAAATAAATAGCGTTGCTATGGAAACAAAGCATCAACTTTGATAAGTATCCATGTTAAGTTTTATTCGAGAAGGTTGTGTCGTTTTGAAATTGTGTTCTGAAATGTAAACCGTGCTAGGTGAAGATAGGAACTTTAGCAAAATCGAGTATCGTTCGGTCATCCAGTACCTGTCGTTGAAAAGACTTTCTGGAAAAGAAATGTATGATGACATTTCAATAACGTTAAGAGATCAATGTCCATCTTATTCAACCATTAAAAACTGGGTTGCCAATTTTAAACGTGGTAGAAAAGATGTTACGGATGAGAAGAGACTAAAGAGACAGATATCTGCCTAAAAGGCGTATCAGAGACTTTGAGCATTTCATATCAAAGCGTTTTTCATATTGTTTATAATGAATTGGAAATGATCCGCAAAATGGATACCAGAATGTCTCAATGCTGATCCAAAGCGAATGAGAGTAACAACGTCTTAGTGGATTTGCAATCAATTTAACGATGAAAAAGTAAAAATTTTTAGATTGCCTTGTTACAATGAATGAAACCTCGGTTGATCATTATGATATAGAAACTAAAGAAATGTCTAAGGAGTGAAAACATTCTGGTTCTCCTTAACCCAAAAGGTTTCGGGTGCAGAAGTCAGCTGGAAAAGTTCTTTTCTCCATTTTCTGGGACCAAGATGGCATAATTTTTGAAAATCACTTAGTGCATAGAAAAACAATCACGGAAGAGTATCTATTAACTAAACTTCAAGCCAACATTGTAGAAACACGACAAGGAAAAGTTTTTAAAGGCGTCTTGTTTTTGCAGGGCAATGCGCCCGTTCACAAGTCTCGTATTGCACTGCAAGGAATCAATGAACTGAAGTTTCAAAACTTAAAAAATCATTGAATGGACAAAACTCTGTTTACCTCTTTAATGTATAGCACTTTACTCTTACTACTTTTGATTGTCACAAAGTGTCTTGTCTTGGATAGTTCGTATTACTTTCATTTCTGCTGTTCTCATCATTTGAATTCTTCAAGAGGTATCTACTCTCGTTTTGGCACCATACAGTGCCTGTTATTTTTGATCCTTAATAAAGTTTTTTTTTCTAATACCTCTACTTATTTGCATTGTTGCTTTCCAAAAAAGAAAATTTTATTTTTAGCCAACATAAATTAAAAAATTTTGATACTGTGAGGTATTAAATTTAAAAAAAACAAACAGTTGAATTTCATGACTTGCTCTATTGATTCGCCGTTGGTCTTGACTTTGCATCTTATGGGCCACTTATCTGTTATCATGCATTGCATCATTGCGTTTTTTTAGTGTTAATAATCTTCTTTAGATGTATAGCCTTCTGGTTGAAAGTATAGAGTAAATAGGCTTTGCAGGTTGTCTTCACAGTTGACGACAATCGCATCTTCTTCAAAATAGCATACAAGTACGTGAAAGTAGATTTCTTCTTTCAAAAACTAATAGTTTTAAGAAAATAAAAATATCAATATATACCAACTTCTACGAGAATTAATATCTATGTAAATACAAAGACATAACATTTTCTCCTTCAAAAATATTATAAATTATGTCAGCACTGACCATTAAAGCTTCGAACGATCGTTCTGGACTCATCAGAAAAAGATAACGTCGGTTGCTGGTTTTCAAGCAAATTATTTCTGAATCATGAACGGCATACCGAGTTGTTTATCCTTTGTATTACTTTGTACGTGACTTTTCCATTAGATGGCGCCTCATTTTCTTTCATTAAAGTTATATTTGGGGTTGTATAGCGTATAACCCGGCATGAAGTGTACAAACATCGACCGTCATTATTAGAGACCGGATATCTAGCTTTTATGTTTACGTTAGAAAATTATAGCAGCAACAAAAATTGTATATGTCTTTACGAATCTCGTCGAAATAGACATTTTAGAATTACCTTTTTTATGCTTTTTTTGCATATTTTAAATTTTTATGCATATTTTAGTTTTAATGCTTATTTAATAATTATTCCAAACTTTTCTGCTGAATAATTAGAAAAAATATTATTTGTTACTAAAAACGAACAGGTCGTAAAATATCTGGCACTGGTAAAGTTAATGTTCGCTAACTTTAATAAGATTGCTGATACCTTATTTTACAACTACGGATATGATTACAAGAATCTTAACTGAAACTGTAAGAAATTCTTTATGCAACTCTGCAAGATTGAATAAAAATATCACATTTTATTTCAGTCGTTTGTTGTTTGTTATACCGTGCTAAACTATGTTTATTTGCAAAGGTGTGCCTGTATAAATGTAATTTTAAAAATGCCGAAAGTAAAATCTACTGTGGAGGAATGGATTAAAGGCCACCCAGGTTTAAAATATGCGAATAAGACCTTATTTTGCCTAGCCTGTGTTAAAACTGTAAGTTTTTCAAGATTAATACAATTTCTACAATTCAAAATAAATTTTTATTATCCAGATTTCAAGTGATAAATTACAACGATGATAGACGATTTAAATTAGATTTGTGTGAAATAATGTTAAAGTCAAACATCCCTCTGAATAAACTACAAAACATTTCATTTAAAAATTTTTTAGAAAAATATTGTGAACCACCAATCCTAGATGAAAGTACCACTTGTAAAAATTATGTTAGTTCAGTTTATACTGAAACGTTAAAAAAAATCAGACAAATAATCGGACATAATTACATTTGGGTCAGCGTAGACGAAACTATTGATGCCTGTGGTCGATATATAGCTAATTTAATCATTGGAGTGCTAAATGAAGGAACTCTATCAAAATGATTTTTAATAAGTACAAAAAAATTAGCAAAGACCAACAGCAACAATAGATCTAAATTTGTTCAAGATTCGTTAGTAGTTTTTTTTTACCCGAGCTGTACCAACATTAATAACCACTGACGCTGCTCCATACATGATAAAAGCAGGCTGTAAAATGAAAATATTTTACGAAAATCTGATTCATATTACCTGCGTAGTTCATGGTATAAACAGAATTGCAGAAACCGTAAGACTGCAGTTTCCATTAATAAAGTACCTCATCAAATATGTAAAAATGATTTTTGTTAAAACTTCGTTAAGAGTGCAATATTTTAAAGAAAAATTCCCAAATACCCCACTACCTCCAGAACCGGTATTAACCCGTTGGGGTACTTGGCTAGATGCTGCTGTTTATTATGCTACTTATTATGAAAATTTTAAAACTGCCGTTTTCGACCTAACAGATAAGAATAGTGTAGCTATCGAAAAATGTCAAATTGTTTTAAAAAACGAGGAATTAAAATGCAATTTAACGTTTTTAAAGGCGAATTTATGTTTTATAAGTCTGATAATGACAGGACTGGAAGAGCAGGAGATGCCATGAAACAAAGTGTTGCAGTTAGTAAATAATTTAAAAGCATCTATAAACGCCGTACCAGGAAATATCGGTGACGTCATTAAACAAAAAAATACTGAAGTGTTTTCAACAAATGAAGGATTCCAGACAATAAGCAAAATTGGTAAGATTTTAAGTGGTGAAAATGTATCATCCCCTATAGGTATAGCACCCAATATTATTTCTAAATTTAAATATGCCCCAATAACGAGTGTAGAAGTCGAAAAGAGTTTCTCCAAATCAGCAAGATTGTTTGGAAAAAATCCAGATGTGAATGGAAGAAGTAAGTCTTTTGGGATACATTTGCTTTCAAATCTTTGCAATTTTGCAGCAGTTCATTAACTACCTGTTCATAGTTTTTAGCTTTTGTATTTCCGAGGAAGTCTGTCTCCACAGCTTTAAAGGACTGTCAAGCAGATGCCTCTCGTTCATCTAAGGTACTGTCAAAACTGGCATGTTTAACTAATTTCTAAAACCTTCATCATCTTTGTTCATCGCCCTAACAAAGCTTTTCATCAATCCAAACTGGATGTGAAAAGGTGGCAGCAGAAGTTTTTCTAAGTTAACGATAGGCACACAAATAACATTCTTAATTCCAGAAGTAAAGTTACTTCTTTCTGGACATTGCTTCTTAATGTAATGATTTTCTCGGTCCCTACTGTCCCACTCACGCAGAAAACAAAATTACGTGTACTCCAAGTGTAATGCCAGTACTAGGGCTACAACTTTTAAATCAGCAACAACAAATTTACCATTGGAATCTCTGGTATTCTATTTTATCCAGTAGTAGCTTCATGATTTCATGACTTCTTCATTTGGACAGTATGAGCAGTGGGAACAGAAGGATTTTCATTTTAATTATAAAAAAGGACGGTTTTAAGGCTCGTTTTTGAGGAGTCTATAAATAGTTTCCACTCTTCTGGATTGTAATGCTAGCTCATTGCCCCTAGTAAAGCGTTAACATCATTACAGAATACTAGATCATTCTTTGAATCTTGAAGTTAAGAGTTCTGCTTAATTGTTAGGCAAATTTAAAGCACGCACTGAACCATTTAAATCAAACTGGTTTATTTTATGAGGCTCCTCGGACATGTCAACAAAGTCAGAGTTCGTTTCCCTGTTTCCTTGGCCATCAAAGTCATTTAGTAAGTCTTTCTCAGAATGCATAGCCAATGAATCTGGTGGGGATGGTATAGGAAGGTTTGTAATATTGTGCAGCACAGGTTTTATAGCTGAATGTAGGTTTGGATATTTTAATTTACTTCTTGCCTTATTAGATATGCCAGACATTTAGGTGCACAAAAATAGCAGTCTGAAGAATAGTCCCTTGGTTTCCATTCAGGTAACTTGTGAGCTGGGAAACACATGGTAAACAGCAGGTATGTGGAGCCCTAACTTTATCTTAATCTCCAACTTTTTTTAGGCTTAAAAGTCAGTTCACCACACACGTAACAAACGTTGTCAGGACTATTCACACAGTTGCGTGACATGTTTTGCCCTTTCAAAGATTATTACCTTGAGCTAGAAAGATCAAAATTCAAAGGCGTGTCACATAGTTGCCAATAACCAAAAACAAGCTGCAAAGTTGGTGATATCAAAATACCAAATTGAAAGCAATTGCGTTGATTGTCTGTTTTGCCTCTCCTAAAACTTTCTTTCTTGCAGAACCACATTTTATAAGCTTATCTAATGTATAGTCGTTATATCTTTCTTTGGTTTGCATTTGAACTGACGTGATCCTGGCATATACAGTTACTAGAATGTCGTGTAGGTTCATATTACTTGTCAGTGTTACTTTGTGTAAGTCTAAAATAAGAAATAAAATAGAAGCTATGATTTCAGTAAAGCCTGAAGATTTCCAAACATTCTAGACAAAATTGAATTTTTTTTGCGCATACTAAAATGTACCGACTAAACTTTTTCAAGCGACAAAGGAATCAGAACAGGAGTACTCGTTATTGTTCTAGCTTTACTTACTTGGATATCAAGTTTTGGGTTACTATAGGTATTATAGCAGATACTATTTGTAGAGGATGGAAATTCTCAGTAAGGCATATCGTTTCTATAGATTTTTTGTTTCCACGCTTAAATTTAAAAATGATTTGTATCTAAAACAGACTTTTCATTTAGATCAAATAATTGAAAGCAAATACTCAAGAAATTTCTACAGTTAAATGAATATTGTGTATGGTTTCTTTTATCCGGATTTCAATTTTGTTTAAAAGTTAGACAGACGTCTATGCTTTAGGCATTGGCACGGTTTTATGCTATTTTTGCACTTCGTTAAATAAGACGGAAAGGAAATATTCCGTGCTTGAACGCGGATGTTTTTCTGTATTATAGGCAAATGAAAGATTATTTATTATACAATTAAATGTTAGTTCTAGCTGGGCAAAATTCTCTAAAATATTCCAATTCAGCTTGTTTATTTTTATTATATATAGATCTCGGGTTTCCTACGGCTTCTGCTGCATCCCGCATCTCATTTTCCATAATCGCCTATTTTGGGCATCATCCTTTTCCAGAGTTCGTGCCCTCATTGC
Source organism: Ignelater luminosus (assembly GCA_011009095.1). NCBI lineage: Eukaryota > Metazoa > Arthropoda > Insecta > Coleoptera > Elateridae > Ignelater > Ignelater luminosus. The sequence continues at coordinate 22,678 of VTPC01005189.1, forward strand.
TGTTTCTATTCCTTGAATCCATTTCAAACGCGGTCTACTTCCCCGTTGTCTATTCTCTGGTTGATATCTAAAGGGCCTTTTTGGCATACTTCTTTCTTCCATTCTAATTATATGTCTATACCATAATAGCTGTTTCCGCTCAATACTTTGGATTATTGTGTTTTTTTACCTGTACGTTCCCTGATTTCTTCGTTAGGTATGTGTTCTAACCTACATACTCTGAAAGCTCTTCGATGAAAGTCAATTTCTACAGCTTCTATTCTCTCTTGATTTCCTTCTGTGATAGTGTAGCATTCGGCCCCATATATTGTGATGGGTTCTACAATAGCTCTGTGCATATTTATTTTGGTTTGTAGGCCAAGTTTTGTAGACCAAAAAAGGGAGTTTAATATTTGTATGGCTTTTTTCTTTTAGCTTATTCTAGCCCCTATATCTTCCTCACATGAGCCGTTATAGCTGATGGTGCTTCCTAAATATTTATAGTCATTACATGCCTTGATAGTAACATTTTCTGCTACCTGAAGGTCCGCTTGTTTTCGTCCAATACATAGGTACTTAGTTTTCTTGACATTTATTCTTAATCTTTATTTTTTATATTCTTCTAATAACTTTCTCATCATGTAGGAAATATCTTCTTCGTCCCCGGTCATTACAATTTGGTCGTCGGCAAATAAAGGCGTGCACAAGCAATTTTCATCTATGTGTATTTCCATCTTGAAGCACTTCTTCTTCCAGTTCTTTAATGCACTCTGAATATATATTTTAAACAACGTTGGCGACAGGCAGCAACCTTGTTTTAGACCTTCATTAATTGACTTCCTTTCCTATTTTTACCATTCCCCATTTTTATAGATATCATGAATAGCCCTAACATATACCTGATTTATTTCACAGTTTTTTAACACTTCGAAAAATTATATAATGGGACATTGTTGTAAGCTTTTTTCACCAGACGAGTGTTTAAATTTCTTTTAACTCGTTTCTCTATTATATGTCTCAAAACAAAGATATTATTTGTGAGCTGGTCATACTAATTCCTCGATAGTTGTTGCAGTTTTTCTTATCTCCCTTTTTATAGATGCAGCTAATCAATGAAATATTAGTATTTGGGTGTATTTTCTTCATCTAACAGTAATTTGTTAAATATCTTTGCTAGCACCTCCCATAGGATGCTTGGTCCATATTTTATCAACTCAACAGGAATGTCTCCAGGTCCTGCGGATTTTCCATTTTTCATCCGCTTTATGCCCTGTATCACCTCCTCAAGATTAATTGGTTCTATATTGCCTATTTCTGGACTGTCGGTTAGTTAGTTTAATCACTAACTGTCTGTATTCGTTTCTCTTTTCCTTTAATAGGTTTTTAAAATGTTCGGTGCATGTGCTGATATTAATTAGTGGGATGTTGGCTTTTTCTGTTACATCTTTTCTTATGTTCTTTATCGTTTTTCAAGCTTGAGCTGCCCTTGTTCTTCCCATACATCTGATCAGTTCTTCACATTTTTTGTCCCAGATTTCTTGTTTTGTTCTACCAACATCATTTTTTACTTCTCTATTGTAATGTTTCCGATCTTCTTACTCTTGAATGTTCAACTACTCCTGCAGTTCTTTCTTTTCTTTTACTTTCTTTTCTATATTTTGTGTCCACCATTCTGCGTTGTTGTTGTTGTTGTTGTTACATTGTTCATTCATTCCTAGAGCCTCTGATGCTGCGTTGTGTATACCTACTTTTATTTATTCATGCATTTTTTCTGCTGTCTGTTCTTGTATGCTCTCTAGTTTGTTAACCAATCTAATTTCATATAAAGAATTTGTAGACTCGTCTCTCAGGCTCTCTAGGATGTATTTTTTTGTTTCAATTTTATTTTCGTCGCGTTCTTGTGTTTTTTGGCTTTGATTTAGTTTATTGTTTGTCATGTAATTAATAAGAACTTTTGCTTGAACCATAAAATGATCTGAACCACATTCTGCGCTTTTGTAAGCTCTGGTGTTTGTATCTTTGAGTTTTGTCTTTGAATAACATAGTGAATAATAGAACGTAACTTTCTTGTGGGCTGTATCCAGGTATACTTGTGGATATTTTTATTGGGGGTAAAAACTACTCAGGATTCAAAAATTTATGGCTAAAACTGTAAAACATATCGACGATTATAAATCACACAAAATGTTTGCTCGTCTGCTCTCATCAAAGTTTTCTGTGGTTCTCCTTAAGGTGCAAGCAAATACTGGAACAGAACTTAGGGATTTGACTACTTTTTGTTTCATCGTTACCTCCAGTCTTCTTAAAATTACCCCTAATCGAAGGGAAGCCTCCAAGCTCCTTAATGATCTGTTTGATATAGGAGTATCCACCATTAAAATGTGAATATTTAAAACAGTAGACGAAATTTACCTTTTCTTTTCTATTGATCATCAATAATTAAACATTTCTTTTAGCTGGTAATTAATAATATTATAAAATATCTGTATTCACTAAATCATCTCTGTTAATTTTTGTTATTTAAATTGTTTCTTTATAGAAGATGTAAGTGTTTATATAGGAAAGGAAAAAGGCAGAGGAAAATTAAATATATAAAAGGAGTGACACACGTTGATGTCATAAATTGATAATTCTCTTTACTCGCCGTTGACATACAAACCTTAAATGGATAAAGCGCGCCTGTACGACAAATACGATAAAACTGATTAGAGTCACGATTGTTATGTAAAATTATTCATGACAGTTGCGATCAAATATTGTTGCAGAACTGTTCTTGTTTTGCATTTTGTCTTTATTTCGTTTGCTTTTGGATTATTACCAAATTGCTTTATTTTTAGTTTTGTTCAATATTCTTTTTTGTAAATGCATAAAAGTTTCTAAATAAAGCTAAACTCTTCTGCAATTTTTACGCAGGAAAATGTTCAGTAATAAATAAATTAAGTATGTTATGTAAAATAAAGTTCTCATAATCTAAAAATGTGGTGTTTAAGTAAAAGGCTTTACAATTTATTTATTTGCGGTACACAACTAAAACTTGTCCAAAAACTCTCAATTAGCAATATTTGAAAACAGCAAAAATGCTTTAATCTAAACTTTTAAAACACTAAATGAGGGTTAAACTTTTTATTGCCAACATGAAAAAATTCCAGACCAAAACCAGACGAAATGTGTAGGGCCCGTTGGTGTTCCTCGACATTTTTTGATAGAGAGAAAATTTGTTTTATTTGTTAACAACTGTCTGTCTGTACATTGACTGTTCTATCCCAGAATACTAATTCGAAAGTTAAATCCTCTAGGTATAACTACATATTTAATACCAACATTCATTAATATAGTTACAAATTGCTAAAAGCTCATTTGAATAATTATTATTATTGTTAATTGGTTTTTTGCATATATTTGATTAACGGAAATACGCAGATTAATAACTAACATTTAATAAAATTACATGTACACGTATAAATTGCGGACCTTTAGTAATACAATAAACTAATGATAAGCACGAGCCTTCCCTTATGCCACGCTACCGGTTTCCAGACTTGTATTGTGAGGTGAATATAAAATGTGACTTAATTTTACTTAAAGGTCACTGGTGGTTTCACCATATGTTTGGCTAAAATATTTAACAAATTTGTATCTATACCTTACCCATTCAAATTTATTTTTTCTGTGCTTCCTATTCATTTTACAACGAAATATAAAATCAATCATGTTTTTGCTATTTGTAAGTAGACAACATTTGTACAGAAATATTTCATGCTATTAATGTTAAATAAAAAACGTTTCATTAAAACTCTTAAATTTGGTTGAGGAAAAAGTTCTGTTTACTGGTAAGAGTGCGCTTGCTTCATCATTAAAATTAGGAAAACGCAACATCATTACTGTGCTATCATTGATAAAAAAAAACTCAGACGTTGTCTCATTTCACTTCTCCCTACTCTTTTTGTTCGTCTTTTCTTCTTCTCGAAATATTTTTTGTTTGGGTCTTAAGTAGCATGATGCAACTACCAGGTTAATATTTATTAGTAATATTTGCTTTATTTTCACTTACAAAGAATTTTTATTTCCCCTGCATTCAGTGTTGCAACAGTTCTCCCTAAATCCATTTGTTGATTCCATCCAAATATCATACCTGCTATCCTAACTAAACGACCTTCTCAGCAACAAGTTTAAAAAGATTTATAATTGTGTAGGACTTTTATATTCTTGTTCAACAACAATAAATCTTCCAATAATATTGTTTCTTCTTTTCCAAAATCTGTTCTGAATTCGATGTATGGCAGCCCATTTGGTTCTTAAGCTATTCCTTCTCAATTTCTGGGCTCATTACAATATTTGAGTTGCTCAGAGCAAATCTTTCATTAGGTGGCTACTGAACATACTCAGTCCCATTTGAATTCCGTAGATCATCTGTCTCCTGTGTTCCAAAACCTTCCATTTACATAGGACATTAAACTGTTGCACATTCTGCAGTGTAGGTTTCTCTGATACAAACCCATTTTACTTAAAAGTTCACTACTGCTCGTAACTGATGCCTGTTTACTAAGAGCACTTTTTTCTTTTATTGCTTCATGGACTGGAGTCTTATGTTTTTGCCCCAGCACAAAATGCAAATAGCTTTTATGTTGTGGTTAATCCATTTCCACACTTGCTCATGGACTGTATGTCCTGGTACAAAACTAGATTTGGATTAAGGTACGATGTTTTGGATGCTCTTTTTACTAGCTCATCAACTTTCCCATTGCCTTCTAATCTATGGTACCCTGGCACCTAGTTTTATTATATTTTGGTTTGCCAATCTTTTGAGTTTAGAGCTTTATTAACAATCAATTCTATAATAGAGCATTAGGAAATCGTTAGAAAAAAAATTTTTTTAGTCGTCAAATACAAAGCAAAATCGTGCTGAGGGTGGCATACGTCATTAGTCCCAACAGGTAACCTCTTTTAATCTCTAAAACACCATATGTCTGTATTTCTGGTAAACATTATAGTCAGTACTCTAGCCAAACTCGAAAATACGGTCTCGTACTTACTTGATGCGTGCTCAGATTCAAGCTAAATAGACAGGCGACTTGAGTTTAGCTTATGGGCTGACTATTCACAATAAACAAATGTATGCTTGCTGAGACAAACTTAAACGCATTTACGTGGTTGCCGTAACTACGGACATAAATCTGCTTTGCTTTGCAATGGATTTACAAGAGGATAAATGCACAATTCTGAAAAGAATTAACTTTTGACTTAAGATTGTCTGGCTTTGACATAACATCCATAACACGAGAAGGAAACTAGTCTGTTATGCTAGGATGTTTTTTCTGCAAGGTTTTAACTCCATCCATTTTATGAATCGTCTTTATTGTACTGGTTTAAGATCAATTATTCCCACGGATTGTCAAGCTTTGAATTTTGCATTATTTCTTTTAGTTTGGCAAAGCCTATATGAACTGATTTTTTATATAGAGCTTTTGAACTTTATTTAAAGTACATCTTTTTATTCTTGGTTTAAGCAAGATTGAATAAGTAACATTGATCATGGACAAGCATAACCTAAAAAGTCAATATTTTTTTACTTACATTAAATTTCAGGAATTACAACCAAAGTTACTTTCTGACTTTGTAAGGTAGCTACTGCACAAAAACAAATCAGAGCTTACCTTTAATTCTGAATTTAGTGGTTAAATTGGGAAGAATTACTTTTTTTAGTTAATTGCAGCGACCCTGATTTGAAAGATTTGACAAAATTGTGCTCATCTAAAACCTGACCGTAGTGTAAATTGGGAAAACCGCGAAAGAACCTTCCAGGCTCAGAAAGCTCGTTTTATTCTTTTTGCCATTTCAGCAAGCATTTAAGCACACTAAGAAAGAAACCTGGTAAATATAGTAAGTGTTAGTGGACACTTTTATGTTAAGCAAAAGTCAAAGTGATACCAAACACAGATACAGATGCTGTTTTTCACCTTCTTGAACTTAACATGACCTTGTTGTCATATCTTCTTTTTTTGTCTTGATCTCGACTAACTGTGATCAGAGACGGCAAAAAGAAGATTGAAAAATAATGGGAAAAAGCTTTTGCTTTATCATTTTCTTACAGTATATGATATGACTGTATGGTTTTATGATAAGATGTGTTGGTGTTAAAATTGGAGCAAAAATATTTGGGCTGAAAAGCAGGCAAGTGTAAATCATTAGATTGCAGCTACTTCATGTTACAAAGAAAAGTTTGCGATCTCGGTGAATATATAATAACTCAGTAGAATCTCTGGTGTGCTTGGGTAGCTTATTATCACTGAAGCCTTCTGTATTTTATTTTCAAGTTTAAAAAAAAAGTGAGAATGTTCATGTTTGATTAGTTTTCAAGAGAACCTAAAGAAAATTGATGAGATTTATAAAAACGTTACATGAATTTCAGTTATCACTACATGAGAAAGTAAAACAAAACTTTTCCTTTTCTATCTGCTGTTAGAAGGTCCCCCGTACTAAAAACAAATTAAATTTGTGAAGGTAGTCAGTGTGGTGACCCGAAACGGATTTTTCACCTTGGGCCGCTGAAGGTTTAAGCATGTTCGCTCTCATTCTTTGCCTGTTTGCTAAACCAAATTCTAAAATATCAGTATTCCATGTTTGTAATAGAATACGGTGTTTACTAGTTACAAAAGATCTGATACTATTCGAAATCAAAATGAGTGAAATCAATAATTTAAAACAACAAACATGACTTGTTACAATGAGGAATTTGGTTCTGAAATAGCATCCAATTAAACCTACTACGTAAATTTGTTGAAATCTTTTTACTGTTAATTTTCCATTTTTCTTTTATTTTTACTGTGTCAGAAATAATTGGAATATTTCTCAATTTCCTAAAATAAAATTGTTTTCGACGTCGTTAACGTAAACACAATTTATTCTCGTAAATATAATAAGTATAATGATATTATATGAAAGACTTTTTCAAATTAAAAATTTTATTGCTATAATGGAAAGTCTAGATATGAACACTCCATTCATTTTTTATTTGGAATGAAAGGAATTTGGCCGCAATAACAAGCACATAAGTAGGCGTTTTCCAAGGCTTTACTGACATCATAATGTGAAAGCTTCACGCCATTAACAACTGCTGAAGTTCATAAAGAAATGTGTATATTGTCAGTTGTGTATTTCCGGAATATTCTTTAGTTATTCGAATGAATAATAATGGTTATACCGGACGTTCAATAATTTCGTTTTAATGTAAACATTCATATATGTATCTGAAATCCTTACTCATTCGTATGCTTTATTATTTATTTAGGCACAAATAAAACATTACTACTGATCAATATATTGTCGACGAAAATGGCTTTCTATTGCCCTTTCAGATATCCATTTACGTTTATTTCGTTTCAGGTAATTAGGTGAAACACCTATAAGGTAGTATTAAAAATAACCTCGTTTCACTTTTCAAACACAACTCTGACATTGGGTATTATTAGTAAAAGTTTATGGTTAGTCAGGAGGGTTTACATAAAGATTTAATTTAAGAAACTTTATTTATTTCTTTCTAATGTAACCTGATTTTCTACAAGTGATCAAGTATGTTAATGCCAATTTATGTAAACATTAAACATTAAACGCATCTTTTCCTTGATGGAACAAGTGTTAAAACGTGTGCAAAAGTGATAACAGTAGTAACTGTAGAAGAAGAACTAACAAATGTGGGAATAACAGAAAAATATTTACAGGTGGAAAACTTTTTACCACTATGTCAATTGCAGCTGACTTTCCTTTGCAGAAGTTTCCTGGAATAATTTATTACTGCTGAGTGTGCTTTTTTTATTTACTACTCCTTTTTCATAAAATGGTATGGAACAAGCGAAAACATTAGAAAACCATTTTATGTCTAATATATTGCTGACTAAAAGACACTAATTTATCAGAAACTTTTTCATGGGAAAGAAAGTGGGTTTAAAGGCAAACAAGTTGAGTTAAATGTTTGTGTTTGAATATTTCTCGCCTTTACACCTTGTTTCGTAACGCTATTTTAATAATTTTTGTTATAGGAAATAAAAATGAATTAAATATTTATATCCCCTATGTTTACGAAAAAAAATAATTTTTGTAATTTTATCAAATTATAACAGAATAACTATAACATGGCAGAAGTTGCTACAAGTACCTGCGAATATACGCTTTAGAATTCTCCCTAGGCAAACAACAAACAAAAGAATTAGAGTATTCTTCTGATAGAAAATTCTTCGCGTTTCAAGCTCAAATAAAAAATGAAGGTAACGATTCTACAAAAGAAATGTAAGTCGACACTCTATTTGAAAGGTTGATATATCTGAAAATATTTGCATAAAACTTTCCTTTTTTCTACAGGTCTACGTATAGTTAACCAATAATTAAATGTTTTTTAGTGTAGAATTCAGAAAGAGTGAGATTTTAAATATAGCGTTGTAAAGAAGTATGGAAAGTCGACCGTTACCAAGAAGATTTAATGATAAGAAATTCTTTAATTCAATATTTTAGTTTATATTAATTTTACTTTTTGAAAATGTTTGTTTAAAATTAAATTGCCTTCATGATGTTATTTACAATCGTCATCTCTAAGGTGATACGACTTTCCCTTTCGGATATGAAAAGACCAAATGCTCTAATTTTAGTTTTGAGGCAGTGAAGATAAGAAAACAGAATCAAATACTGAGCTGTTAAGAATTGCCCTGAATGGCAATTTGTTTCAGTGCATCCTGTATACACTGGAAATTTGTTTCAGTAGTGATTTTAAAGAGTATCTCTATAAAAATAAATACTCCAAACGATGCTTTTTCAGTCTCCCAAAAAAACTCACTTTACATACCTCAGACGCTAGCCTATGGAACTCAGTTCGGCTTTGGCCACTATAAAATAATAGCGATGGGTCCCAAAAACCAACGCTGTTACTTACATTTTTTTATTCCGGGCATCAAGATCCAAACAGAAACACAGACAGGTAGGCACATATCCTTCCCGGGCCTCATTAGGACTATATATCATCATCAAAATGAGTCACCTGGTCTTACAGTAGACTAGCAGACGGGTAGCTATGGCCAATAAAGATCGATTTTGTCCTTTGTTCACAGTCACAAAGTGAATTTACAAGAAAGTCACATTGGACCATACGAAAGAACTCCTAGTCCAAAAAATAAATTTTTAAGTTTTTCGCAAGTTTCTCAGTAGAGGCCTAAAGATCATGCACAGTGCTTCGTAAATCAATGCAAAGCACAAAAACTTCTTAAAATCGTACTTAAATTGAGAAATCAGTTTTGATAGAAGTATTTCACATTCTTTACCGTTTGAAAAGTTTTCTCACACTGAAAAATAAATGAGTGAAGTGTCCAGTACAAATGTAAAGAAAGCCAAATGCATTTTACTCAATATCTTAGGACTATGATTTTCCGGAGTTAAGGCCTATTTGCTTTGCAGGGCAGTATAGTTCTCAAAATTAATTCTTAACAGAAAAAATCGTTCTTTATTAGGCAAAAATTTTGTTAAACGAAGTAGATATTTTGATTTTGAGGTTAAAACGTTGTAACGTTAACACTAACACACATCAAATCTCATATGATCCATGGCTTTTTTTCACTTACGAAAAGTCGTTTCTTAAATAAAAACAGCCATGTAACTAACTTTAGTAAAGCTAACACTACTCATTATTAGTATAGAGTTATACTAGAAGCTTCTTACTATTATGCACCTCCGAACGTTTTGAGAATCGGCTCAATTTGATGTGTGAACAATGTATTGGAGTACAGTAAAATGTTTCAAAGTCTCCAGATGAGAATATTTGAATTATGTGAACCTTCCGAGTGCAAGAAGATATACGAGGGCGGTTCAGTAAGTACCCGTGTTTGACGACAGAAGGCGTTCCTGAGGGAAGTTGGTGTTATTATCGTGTGCTGCCATCTATCAAATGACGGTATAACAAATTGCAGACTGATTGATAGGTTAGTTTGGATTTGACAGCCATTTGAGTAAGACGTGTTTCGTGATTTTAGCTAAGATGGAAAAAGAGCAGTATCGTTCGGTAATCCGCTTTCTGTTTTTGGGGACACTTCGCCATCTATGACCACAGTTAGATATTGGTTCAACGAATTTAAACGTGGGCGAACATCCGTTTTTGATGAGGAGCGACCAGGACACCCGGCAGACGTGGTTACCGAGGAAATCATTCAAAAAAGTCCACGACATGATTCTCGCTGATCGACGAACGAAAGTGCGTGAAGTAGCAGAGGCCGTAGGTGTGTCGACCGGAACGGCAATTAATATTTTACATGATAAGTTGGCTATGAAAAAATTGTTGGTGCGATGGGTGCCGCGATTGCTAACGGTGAACAACAAGCGGATGCGGTTGTTAACTTCGAAGCAGTGTTTGGAGCAATTTAAGCGAAATCCGAAGGAGTTTTTGCGTCGAGTTGTCACCGTTGATGAAACCTGGATTTATCATTACACACCAGAAACTAAGCAACAATCAAAACAATGGATTTCTCCCGGTGAATCTGCTCCAAAGAAGGCGAAGATGGTTCCATCGGCCGGAAAGGTCATGGCGACGATTTTTTGGGATGCGAACGGCATCATCCTCATGGATTTTTTAGAAAAAGGAAGAACGGTCACGGACAATACTACAGTGAGTTATTAGATAGCTTCGACAAAAAATTGAAGGAGACACGGCCGCATTTGGGGAAAAAGAAGGTGCTGCTTCACCACGATAACGCACCAGCACATTCATCCGGAGTTGTCGCCGCCAAACTGCATGAATTGCGTTATGATTTGCTGCCGCACCCCCCGTATTCACGCGATCTGGCTCACTGCGACTTTTTCTTGTTTCCTAACATGAAGAAATTTTGGAGAGTTCGACAAATCCTATTTTTTGGAGTGGTTAAAAAATGGCAGGAACGTTAGGAGAAGTGTATATTTTTAAAAGGAGCCTATGTTAAAAAATAAAAAAAAAATTTTGAAAAAAATTGTGTTTTCATTTCTAACACGGGTACTTATTGTACCGCCCTCGTACTATCGGATCATATTTTACTTTGGATGCTAATTGTAGAACGTAGGAACGAGAATAGAAGGTTGTTTTTGTGACTAAGCAATCTTTAATATTATTTTGGAACAAGTTTACAGACACTCAAGTCAATGAAATGTTTGTCAATGACAAGAGACATTGTAAATTACACTTTAGCTTACTGTGCCTGTTATTATATTACAATGTGACTTTCCATTTGATCAGCATGAACTCACATTTGCAAATGTGAATAAATAAAGCAACACTCAAAGATAAAGCATTTGAAATTTGAGGATGTTAATCTGATGATTTTGTAGATGCAATGAATTTTTGTAGGTTGGTGATAAAAATTGAAATTCAAATAAAAACACATTTTTCTGTTTCCAATTGATTTTAGATTTAAAGCTTGATGAAAATGTTATAGCAAGCTATAACATTCATTACAAGATTTGAGCTAAAGAAACAGAGTTTTGTGTTCTCGTTAATTAAATTCAATTTCAAGGAAGCTTTTATTTACGAATCCTCTCAGAACCATTTTTCTTCTTTAGACAAGCACAGGATTTGATTGTTTTCTTGATTTATAGTTAATACAAGTGTATTACACTCGATCACTGTTAAATTATTTTTTTGATAAAATAAGAATTTGAATTTCAAACTTGGGAAGTACAGTTGCATTAAGTCTTTGTTTAGAGGGAATAGACCCAAAAGACCTGATTGATAAAAAATGAAAACATTTGATAAATAGATATAACGAAGCTCTTGCCTTATTTAATTAAGGATAATGTAAAAATTTGCTGCAACTCTCATTGATAGTTTACAAAATGCTTTCTTCTACTACTTGCTAAATTTTCTGTCAAATTAATAAAATAATTCTGTCAGATCTACATCATCCACGCCCTTGTAAAAATCAAATCTTATGTTTTCTTGTCACTCTTTTGCTTTATTTCTTCTTCGGTTATTTCATTTCCATAGCAGTTGCTTATTGCGAAATCCTACTTGGTACCTACTTTGACATTGGTAAAAGCCTTTTAATTCAGTTTTATGGCGTTCTAATCTTTTCTTTGATTTGGGTATGTCTTTTTATGTCTCAATGCAAAATGGCAAAACTTTCCATACTAATTTTTCTCATAAAGTCCCGTCAAGTTGTGCTTTCCACTGTATATATTTAAATTGTATCTGTGACAAAATCGCTTCTCATTCACCTAAATGTTAACACCTTACCAGGCAGGTTTTCAAGGCAAACATTGTTTAATTTCTCTTTGAAGTTTAACTTTAATCAATTGATTGGTTACAACTTCCAGGTTTAGTAGGGAGATAGAAGTATGATTTTGACATTATAAACTTTGACTCTATACAAACAGAACAGTTTCAAAACAATTTGTTTCTAAATCTGTTGATTGACTGCTTATGCCATTTGAAGTAACATTGAAATTTTTGCAAACATAATCTGGGCAAAACCATAGGTCATACGGTATAACTACCCAAAATTTTGATGATGTTGGACAAGAAATTTTGCGCGTCGTAGCATTGTAATCACCTTCTAAACTTGTCAGTTATATATTCAAGTGCAACTTGACTTGAATTTGTTATATCATCAAAGCAATTTTTATTTTCAATCTCATTGTTATCAGTTTCTGATTCAAGCCAATCACGGCCCTTGTTACCGCTATATTGATAAAATCAGCCTCATTTTTATGTACATTTTAGGTTTAAGGCAACTTATTACACATTAGTTAGTGTAGTAAATTATTTATTTGTTTGTGACAAATATCTAGCCAGGTTTTGCTTGGATGCACATTACAACAGGTACAAATCTTTATAAAGTCGCTTTTTATTGTAGACACGTCTACAAATTAATCATTTATAACATGTTAGGTTACATAATAAAGTTTTATAAACAAACGCAAAAAGTAAATATCAAATAGTAGACTATAGACTAAAACTTTTTTATGGAAAAGTGATTATAAAGTAATAACTAATAAAACATCTTATGATTTTCTTACAAACAACAAAAAAAATTAATTACTATCTCTTTGCTTTCCATTGTGAGGAGGTATAAGAATAAGTATTATGATCATTCTCACATGTGCGCTTAACGAATATCTACTAACAAATTCTCTCGTGGAACGTGTAAAAGGTTTTTGTTCTAAGAAACGACGTCATCTGTATGAAATGAAAGCAACAAAATATGAGTGCAATATATAATTCTAATTGCACTATTAGTGCTTTACATTTTGTTGTCGGTTTTTCACCATATTTTCTCAGACCTCGTATTATATCCATTATATAGTAGAATAGAGACCAGCTAAAAAAAGGTTCTGGTTTCCAGAATGAAATTTAATACAAACTTCCAGAATTGATGTTAGAAAATTATTTTCCTCTTCCATATATATCTATGCAGGGAATGAGCCCTAGAAAGCTTTTTAAACGACTCCTAAGGGTATTGTCCCTTTAACGGGAGTCACAATAAATTGAAAACGATTCTTTCCACGAATTTAAATGAACGGGAAATCTATTATAACGGAGAATACATACAGAAAACTTTTCGAAAGAAAGCTTTTTAGAACTTTCATAACAGAATTAGTAACTTGAAGAGAGAACATGTGAAATTTCGAATTTTATTTAGTAAAATTTCAAGAATTTTTCTAACAATCTTCTTGAACACAACCTCATCTCTAAAATATTCAGAATGATATTTCTTTATTGTTGGCAGTTGATTATAAAAAATTTGGTTGTTTGTGTTATTAATGACATTTGTAGTATATACAAAGAGATCCTGAATAAAACAGGAAATAAACTCAAATACATTCAGTGTTTACTTATGGTATGTATAAAAGTTCTACAGAAAATGAAAATATAATATTTTTATTACGGGCAACAAAACAGTCTTTCATTCAACTGACGTTTTATTTGCGTCGTATATTTTTAGAAAGTGGAGAATATTTTAAGATTAACTTTATTTTCCTTCTAAAGTGTATTACATTAAAAATATTGAGTGATGTTGAATGTTTTTCATGATACATAAAATAATATTAACATTAAAGAGCCTTTATTTGTTTTTATTTACCTAATAATTTGTAAAATGTAAAAAAAGGGTATCAACCTACAAAAAAAAAACAAAAACAAAAACATCTTAAAAAAAATTTGAATTTCTGCTTAGTGTTGACTTTATGGATGCATTAGTTTACATATGAGACGAAAATCCCGAGTTACATCATGCTCTGTATCTCAAGATTTAAATTCAATCATAGAGGACAAGTTTGCAGCTTTGGTAGTTCTTTATGAAGGCCAAGAACAGTCACTGGACAGCCCTTATAAGTGGATAGTTTTACGTAAACTACGTTTTGGAAAAACCTGAATCGAATAGTCAGTTGAAAGACAATATCAGGCGTTCAAGTTTCTGTTAAAATACCAATCGCTTGGGCAATGAATTAGTTGGACCTATCAGGCAGCTAATCTAATACAATCTAATAAATACAAAGAATTCTCCTCTACTGATGAGACCAGAATAAGGTTGAAACAGACTATTACATTTAAAACTGTTTGGAGAATCCTTTGTATTTATTAATTTATATTTATATGCTCCAATTTGGATGGGGTCTATTTCATTATACATATACATGTATTTTAAGTTCTATGTATGTTAAATTCGTTAGGTGGCTACATTGACCCTTGCACCTTATATGCTTGCTGGTGATGATCAGTAGATGTCGCCGCTGAAGGTTCATGCTATGCATGGCATTATTCTAGCTATATATATAGGGCAGTATGAAGTATATGAGCATTGTAAAACGTTATCCTCTACTGATGAGAGCAGAATAAGGTCGAAACAGATCTGTCTAGAGGTACGTTATACAATTCTCACATTTAAAACTGTTTGGAGAATCCTTCGTATTTATTAATTTATAGGCTAATATAAGAATTTGGACAAAGTCTTTGGGAAATTGTACCGTTTCTGTAACATAAATCAAGGATGAAAGCTGAGTGGACATTAATAGAAAAAATGATAAGGCAATATCTAGTAACAATTTGGAGCTTTTCCGGCCATGCCCAATAGAAATGCAGGATAGATAGACGATCCGGTACAAATTACATCTTGGTTATCAAGTAAAGCAATAGCTGAATTTGCTTGCAGGCTCTACCTGCAAATCATTGTCCCTTTCTGAGGTCAGACAAGTCAAGTAAAATTGTCACGCACATTTCCTGGTACATTTCAGCTACAAACATAAAATTAGAAAGTTTAACTATCAAATTTCTAAGAAGTCATTGGAAAGTGTTATTTGTTAACAGTAACTTTCTTGATTTTAAAATTTTGTAAAATGGCCTTTAGAACAGTTCATTTTAAACAATTCAAAACTAATTATTTCAGAGCAGCAAATCTATTGTTGGTTTCAGGTTAATATCTTGTAGTATGCATTATCTAGTCAAGTTAATTAGTGTTTCTGTGTGTTATAAACTTAATATTCTATGTTGTATAATTTTAGATTAAAATCTCTCTTCGTAGAGTAATTATTAAAACTTACAGCTACAGTAATTAGTCGGTTAAGCGACGAGGCAAACTAGTAAAAACTTCAGTGAATATTGTCAGGGCGGTTGGGATTAAAATCAAGATGGTGACCATGACATTTGCGTAGATGTCTACAATTGTCACTCAGGAAACAACTTTATAACATATAAGTAAGCAAAATTATGAACAAACCTTTGGGCCTATTTTTATCTTATTTTCTGATCTACTAGTTGTTTTCATGACAGACATATACGATAACTGATACATTCTTGAAGTGCCTGAGAGTGATCAAGAGTAAATGAAAGTTTTGTAAATTTTCGTCAAATCAAAGTGATTTTGCTGTTGGTGAGTAAGTATATTGCTGATTATCACGCAACTTAAATAAAATTTTATAAAAATCAACGGTTTGAGTGACATTCATTAAGATCAGGGCGAACACGGAATTGATTTTTGTCGTTTTGCTGCTTCTATTACTATCATTCGTGACTATGGTGTTTATGACTTTGAAACTGTGTTAAAATTTAGTCTACAACAAAAATAAAAGTTTGGTGGTAAGCTAACCTAGAAAAGGTCTAAAATACTATCAAAAGCTATTGCATGTAAAGCAAAGAAATATCCGATGATATTTAATCTAGGCCAAGTTTGAGCGCGAATCACGGACGTTACATCAAACTAACACACAATTTGTTCCAACATTAAAGCGAGAATTACTGACGAAATACTTAGTAGTGTTAATTTCTAACACAGTGTTAGAGTAAGTTTAGATCTGATCTGAGGTTTCAAAATAAAAACCTCTCTACAGATCTATCTAAACCATAGACTGGGTTTATTTTCTAATGGTTGAGTTCAGAAGCTCAAAAAGTTGAAGGTGACGACTCTTGGTCTTACCTGTAATCAACCTTCTACCATTTAGCTTGATGTCTGAAACAATACAAAGTCCTATTTTACAATGAGTTATCGGAATTAAACACAAACAATTTTACTTGTTTTAGTTAACACAGATAATAAATGTAGTACGGTGGTAATTCAACCGAGAGATCTAACAAATTTTCAAAATGATCTAACTTACATTGTACTATGATGAAGTATAATAAAAGAGAATTCCATAACAAAAATTTGTTCTCTAACGAGGGTTTTATGGTCATACTCTCTTTTTGATGTTTTTTGGCAAATTGTGTTCGATTAGCTCACATTATTTCAAAATACAGTTTCAATATTGAGTTCTAATAAGACATAAAACAAAATGCAGCGTACTAAAGCAACTTATTGTCACTTACATTAAGTTTACATCTTCTGGTAAAATTCTACGTTGTACAGATGCTTCTCATGACGAGTCAAAACGTGCTGTGTTATCGTAATCCGTTACCATCTTTTCAGAAGAATTAAATAACAAGCAACATAAACTTATTATTTTCGGTTAAACCAAAAGTTGACATCATTATTATATCCGTCCTTTACTCAAACCCACAAGTATAGGATTTTATTTTACAAAGAAATGACGACATGCAAATAGACACTTTTGCTCAACATTTAAAATTCTAAAAAGGAAAAGCGGACATAAGCAGCAGCAATGGTACCAAATTTTAGAGACAATGCTATTGTTCTAGAATAGACCCAATTTTGTAAGAAAACAGACAGATATTTATTGAGCAAACAATGAAGTTTTTATAAACGTTTTGAATTTAAATTAGGTAACAAAACTGATAATTTTCAAATGAATTAATGAATAAAATTATAATTGACCACCAAAATAACATTTTTGTTAATTTCACTGCAATCATAAATGGATTCTTTTTGCTAATACTGTAAGATTTAGATTCCACTGTATGGTCAAGAGATACTTTTTGGATATTCAATGCGTTGTTCATATATTGATTTCCTATTGCTTTGTTCTTTATAATTACATTTGAAACAAACGTTGCATTAATGTAGGTGTATTTATTATAAGCTTGATACTGCTCCAGTTTTAGAAAACAAAAACACTCATTTAAAAACTGTTTATTAATGTAATTTACATAAAAAACAAAAGCATTTTGACAAAATATTAATGCTAAAGGAGGCATGTTTTGCATAAATTTCAAGCTTTAGTTATATTTAAAACGACTAACAAATGAGCATTAATTAATAATTTTAATGACCATATGAAACTTGTATAATTATAACGTGACATGAATCACATGACACAGAAGCGTTGGTGTTTTTAATTAAGTTTTTACTTTTTTCCTAATTTACCCCGTAATTGTTTAAAAAATCAATAAAAGATAAAGAGGGAAACAGACGTGTGATACCTATTCTTTAAGCTGGAAATTTTTATAAATTTTTCAACGTTTATCAAAAAAAAAGCGAATTCTCGAAAGACACGATAATACTAGAAGGCCTTTACTATTGGGGAAACGCCATGGCGCCACCGTTCCCTTTCTATGAATTCCAGAAGGACTATAAGCACGCACAAGCATAGAAATGGTTTCTAAATTGTCTAACCAGACACGCTCGCAAATCTGTTGCTTTGTATTATATGAAACGTTAAATTGGCATAGCGGAAGGTAATCACTAGGTAGTATATTACCATTAGATTAATTATTAAGATGCACAAAGACAATTCTGAGAAGGTTCTGAGGAATACAGTTGTATCCACATCCAAGTGTAATTTTAATTGAACCCAATATAGTGTTCTCGAAGCTCTAGAGAAAACAATATTTGCAACAGAAATCGATGTGGGAAAATAATCCCTCTAAAAGTTTTAATTGCTTGGAACTTTTGACAAGCGATGAAAACCTCGTCCGAAAAATAAAGTTTTTAGCAGAAACCCTGGGAATTAAAAAATAAAGTTTTAATTTTTTTTAATCTTTAAGTCTTGAATATGTATTTTTGGTCTATTAAGAGCAAACTTACCTGTATACCTTATTTAAAAAAGAGTTCATATAACTCAGAAGGCTGGTTGTTTTTTGAACGTCATTTGGGAATTCTCCTAACACCCCTAAAGTCATTAAAATTGTAGGTCAAATTTCCGAGGGTGAAAGAATGAAATCCGTGGTAATATTTACTGAAGATATCAATCAGTCAAGCTTAATGAGATATCACACACTAAATGTCTTGGATTAACTGTGGAAATAACTGGATTATTGAGAACAAAATGATCAATAATAGCTCAAAAACAAATTGGAATAAACTCTTATTCAATATTATTGTAAAGTTTCAAAACCCCGATAGCAAAGTAAAAAAGATTTAGTTTCTAAATAGAAATTGCCTATTCAGATTACCAAATTACCAAAAAGTAAATTACTAAAGCATTTTGTTTCTGAGAAACATTAGTATTTCTTGGAAATAATCATTATTATATTTGGATAAAACAGAGAAAAAACCTTTTGTATTGCGAACATCTTTAATCGGTCAAAAAAAAGCCATTTATCAATCACAACATCCATTTCTTTAGTTACAAATGGTTTGGCCTGAAAAAACGAATTTTATCTCTGCCCTTTACTCTTCAACCAGTTATAATTTATTAGACTAATACGAAAGACATTTACAAACATTTTCTATTTGAATACTGATTTATTTATTTACTATAATGTTTGCGAAATACGTAAAAAGCTACTACTAGATATTTGAAAAACGTAAATTCCTATACCTGTCATTGAGTAATTCAGATTTAGAAAACATAATTTATTAGCAACAGAGAAAACAAATTGTAACATGTGTCTTTACGATAAGCAAAATGTTTTAGCATAAAATTTTCAGTTTACGATATAAAGCTTTATGTAACCTTAAATAACTATTCGAATAATTATCTCTTCAAATATTATTTTAAAACTTAATCTTGTTGTGAAATTTCAAAAAATGAATAATTACCAGTTGAAAAAATTATTAGCTTTGTTTCATATTTGAGAATAGATTTTGTCCCGTAGTTTAACTACGTCATCAAGTACAAAAGCAATTGTGTTTAAAGTGAAAGCACACCAATAAACATACTATATAAAAAGCCTGATGTGCCTAAAACTCACTGCCAAGGTTTGGCGTGCATAGGTGACTACAGTACAATTTTTGGTTGTTTAATTACGTCATAAGATGCATGGTATAGAGGATGATGTCAATTATAGTTCAACGTAATGTTTTGTACTCGATCACATGATGTAAATAAGCAGCCTCAAGTGAGGGAAGGCAGTTTTTTGGTCAATACTAGATGACCTCTATCTCATGGTAATGATACCATTCGAGTACCTTATGACATAAGTAAATTGCCAAAACTTGTACTGGAAGTGCCCTATTTACTTCGAACCCGTTCAGTAGTGAATATTGGACTTCGACTATATTATGTTTACTAAAACACATTTGATGTCGATTTTTTCTACTACTCTATATTTAAGTCTATACTTTACCCTGTACGATAAAAAAGTCTTTTTAGTCTTAAAGAGGCAGGAAAAAAGCACAAAAAAAAACGAAACAAAAAATCTCAGTCTGACAGATGTTAGAAAAGATCAATTTTATAAACATCTTCAATATCTAGTAATTTGAACAGTTCTTAAGATTTTCGCCTATTTTGCAATTTGGCACAGAACTTAACAAGCTTGTTTTGTGCCCAACCATAAATTTCTTTACCTGAAGTTATGTCACTAGACCACTGTAGGCAAACAAGCTTAATTCCATTTTCCTATCTCTTTTGATTTCCTTGTTTCAATTTGTAAGCCCTTCTAGCATCTTCACAGGAAGAATCTGTTTTGGTAACGCTTGTTATAAGAATAAGTAATACGGTGTTTTGCTGTCTTTCGAAATTAAAACTCCCATTTTTGGCCACTTTAAAACAATGGCAATGCTTTTCACACAGGCCAACAGGTATTTTGATGTCGGAGTATTTGGAGTTGATTTCATTTGAATTTGATGCCCTGAATTCAAATACGGCGTCAGTTTTTGTCTAGGAGCCTAAATCTCTGAAATTTAACATTTTAGTGATTACAACTATATATATATAATATACAAATTATATACAAACAGATCGATAAAACCAACTAGTCACTGAACACTTTGGAAGCTCCTTTTCCGTGATATTTTTGAATGTATTTTGGAATTGTCCCTTTTTAAACTTCAGCAGTAATCTGCCATCATGTGCGTATCTCATGTTCTTTGGTAGCGGTTCTCCGTAGCTTTCGCCTTGTTCCTCACTGGTGTCTCCTAAATCTTCAGAAGACTGGCTGAGGAGCTGTGTAAATAGTGCACCTTAATGCTCATGTTACACACAAGGGATTTCAAACCGTTAAGCATCTCGTTCAAGCACCAGTTCAACATAGTTTTCAGCTGTGCGATTACCAGAAAATTTCCGACAACTCCAACACATGAAGCCCAGGCTTTGAATTTATAAAGGCAGGATCCTTAATAGGTTTTCTTATTTGTGGGCCGTCGAATATTCCGGCTTAAATTTTTTCTGTACTCAACTGCGCCATTTCTTTCCCCATATATGCAAAACCATGATCCGTTCTTATCAAAATTCTTACAAACTGCTTCATAAGGCCCAGCTTGATATCTAGTGGAGCAAAGATGATTTTTCTCTCGTCCAACTAAGGGGTCGTTAATAAAATTCTTTTCTCCAACGTCCATGTTTTCTCTCTTAGGCCACTCTTTTCTAACCCAGTGGTGTGTTTTGTCTTTGCTATTCCAGGGGCACGAGAAGCAAGAATATTTGGTGTGGCCACGTTCATGATACTTTATCTTCTCTAAAATCAAAGCTATGGTGTTATAGTCTTCCTTTATTTTCGTCGAGTGAGCAATTGGTATTGAAGCATATTTGTTCCCATTGTGCAGAAGGACGCATTTCAAACTTCACTTTGAGCTGTCCATCAATAGTCGCCAATCATCTAGAAAATATTCAACAAAAGCCATTTTTTTCCAGGAGTCCTCTAATTTACTGACAAAATACAAGATTGTCTCCTTGAGAGAAGAAGAGTAATTTAGAAGCTTCTTTTGACAGCTTGAGATCTCTGGTGAGGTCTCTTAACTCATACTGGTTGAAACTTGAGGACTTGATGACATCCCCTTATAATCACTGTCACCTTCATTAGTATCAGAAGG
This sequence comes from Ignelater luminosus, assembly GCA_011009095.1. Taxonomy (NCBI): domain Eukaryota; kingdom Metazoa; phylum Arthropoda; class Insecta; order Coleoptera; family Elateridae; genus Ignelater; species Ignelater luminosus. The sequence goes on from VTPC01005189.1 coordinate 44,238, forward strand.
TTGATCAAAGGGACAATACTCGTCCTCGCAGAGCTCTGGTAGCTGTAAAACGTTGGTATCGGCACTTCCCCTAAGTGAGGGACCGGGCGTCTTGCAGAAACTAAATCAGGCTAAGTCCACTTGCTACGGTTGTTTCGATTGATTCCAGTAATATTTACTAGGCAGAAACAACAGTCATCAAGTTAGTTTTGGGTTCTCCCCAAACCATCGGTACGCCGAATTTCAGACTTTTCCTTTTCCCGGTAGTCCACTGTCTTAAATGTTCGGTACACGTTTTACAGACCTGATGCGGTGCCCAGGTTTTTACAAAGTCACTAACAGTTTTTCCGCTTTATTTTAACGTGCGTTCTCCGTATATGTAGCAAAACACATCAGGATGATTTACACAACTTCTTCTAGTTGAACTCTTGTTATTTCTATTCAACACCACTAATACAACAATCTACAACACAGTACATTTTAGGTTAACTTTATAGCAACTCTTTTCAAAACACAAATATCACGCGAGGCCAACTTCGATCTGCCCTGCACGGCGAGAACTCACAAACTAACCTCAACTCTAGTTTAAGCGTTGAAGGTCACTTCACTTTACTTCAGTTACGTTGCTGGACAGACAATCCCATCTAGTAGACTTTCTTGGAATTAACTGCACGGCAGGCTGACAATAGGACAAATATACAGGAAACAATCCTTGTATATGTGAATCAGAACTACACAAAATGGAATTAGAAGTATACATTTTGTGTAGAACTGCACGTTAAAAAAAACGACTGATCTGACAAAGTAGAGCAGATAGAGAAAAACTGATTTTATATTTAGATTCAGCACCCCAAATATAGCTAAAGTCAGTTCTAAAATTCTAGGCACCAAAAACAGCTTTTTTTTGTAGGCCTGTGCCCATACACTACCTCGTTGGTTTTGGGTATTTTCTTTTTTATTTCTACATGAGACAGAAATGATAGTTCATGGTACCTGTTGGGCGGTAGAGCGATCATAAACAAGAACCAATAAAATTGACCTGGTAGTTTTAGAGATTTAGAAAATGAAGATGATCAAGAAAGGCCTTTTTTCGTTTCGTATGGTGCAGATGGTGCAATGACAGTCTTTTGCAGAATTAAATGAGGTTTCGATAATTGCCCTACTTTACAATATCCACCATATGGAATATTTTTGAGGAAATTTGTGCCATATGGTGTCGTCTTTGATACTAAACTTAACATGTTTTAGGATATTTCTCAATACTGACAGAGAACAAAATTATTTATAATAAACAGTTTTTATTGACCGTAGTATAAACGCATAAAAAAAGATATTTTTGAAATTGATTGTAGTGCAAACAGAAAGTTAGTGAGCGAAGTCTATCTATTAACTTAAATATTTTTAAAAGAAAGAAAAACTTCGAATCATAGATATATTATATAGATCACTGTTGGTATAACATAACCCATCTGAAAATAACGATGCTGGCACTTTTATTAATTTCTTGTCACCGTTAAGTTTCCTTGTAAAGAAGTGAATGCCACTTCAAGAACTTAAAATATATTATTCTAAGTTGTAAGAGGTACAAAAGTTATTTGGTACCACCAAATCCATTGAGTGATCACCCCGAGAATACAAATTTTTTTCACTGCTTGTTTACTTGCGGCCATACCATGTTCCAGGCCAATTTTGACAGGACCACTTGCCTTCAGATATCAAAGACAGTAAGTATGAACCGCTTAAAGGAAACAGTGGCAAAGAACTGCAGATCCGGAACTAAAACCAATCATAAATCAACTGACAAAAGAAATACCAAGAGACAAAATATCTAAAGAAACAGTTTACATTCTACACTTTGACATTAAACAAGCATTAAAGATCACTTTAACTGGCTTCTTGCAGATTAACCTAGTTGATGAAGACGACCTACAATTTAAATCTTGACAGCTTATAAAGCAGCATCACCCGATGGCATCTATAATAAAACACAGAGTAACAGCAACGGTCGTACGGAAAAACATCACTCAACCCAGCGGCTATTGTACCATTAGTTTGTTGAGTACTGCAGACAAGCTCAGAGAATACCGTTTGGCTAATAACAAGAATAGTTAACAAACTCACGACCAACTTGAACAAGTACCAACTCACGTCCGTGATACTATTAAACTTTAAAAAAGTGTTTGATGTAGTTGGATTTTCCACTCACATTTAACTACTTCTCCGATCGTACTTTCAAGATCAACTAGACAAGCAAAAAAGTTTTTCATCATATGATAAGTCAAACTGAAACCAATATGTACGGACAAACCTCTCAACATCAAGGAGCAGTCAGCATAGTACAAACTACACGTAAATAGGATAGTCCAGAAGTTAATATACCAATAACGAGTAAAACATAATCTTCTTAAAGGCCACGTCACATCAGTGATTATGATTCTATGCCAGCGTTTCTCAAGCCCCTTGTTATGTACACCCCTCCGCTTTTGTCATCTTGATAAATCTACGCTAACCTTAATTAGTTATTAAGTGGATGTTGCTGCAAGTAATACTGTGTTTACTTCAATTTTTACATATTTCACAGAACCGTCAACTTAATTTAATATTGGTATTGCCATGTAGTTATAGTAACCTCAATAGATTGATAATAATAGGGGAGTAAGATTTAGCTAATATTTAGGGTTGTAAGTAAATTTTCAATAGCCGAGATAGAAACAATGCCAGAATTTATAGCATCCATTTTACAAACATATTTTAATGAATTCAAATTGGACCATACCCAATTCCTTTGCAAAATGATCAATGTTACGAAGACGCAACACTCCATACCGTATAAAGCACAAGCTCTCCTACCACACCCTAAGCTAAAAAAATTTTTCTAAGTTGGTTTTTTCCAGATTTTGTCTCAGCAAATTAACCACCATTTAGCGAACATCAATCTATTGCAAAAAACTCATTAGTTTTCTTCTTTCTGTTTGTTACTGTTGCTTTATCACTGCAAACGACACCATGGCCGTTACAAGAACAACTTTCTCTTCAGTCGGGGATTGATTTTCAACGAACTCCGATAGGAGATCGTTACTGAATTTGCAAAGTCTGTCTGTTTGCTTGTGTGTCCGTTCGTCTGCCTGTTCGCATTTTTTTTAAGTTTGAGATTTCGACTTCAGATTTGAATTCTACATCAAAAATTACAGACTACGTGGTGTCTTGGTTTTTAGATATCTCTTCGGGAACATGTCAAAATGACCGCCAAAATTTGAAAAATTTTTTAATTATTTTTTTCAACTTTAGAATCGTATTTGACATCAAAAAAATAAGAAATTAGTTTTTTGATATCACCTTGGGAATTTGGTCAAAATGGCCGCCGAAGTTTGGAAAAAAGTAACAAAACGGAGTTTGTTGTGGTTATGCTTTGCAATCCCAGATGCTTCATAGATGGATGCTCTGTAAAATAGTGATTATAGGCGTGAATAAACAAGGTGGTTGCTAAGATGATGTGGTATCAACCAAGTGAAAATAAATAGGATTGTATTGTAGTTTGACATGAGTACTAGTAATGGTTTTAGATGATGCCAATTGGAACTAGTTTGTGTGCCGGAAAGCAATTGGTTTTGCAGTGTATATCTTCCTATAAGAAAAATTGGTAGCCTTTAGAACCGTAGGTTTGGATAGACTGTTGGTGTCTTGATTACGTGAAAGCTACATCTTGAAGCTTCGTCACTAATCTGCTGTTGAGCAGTAAGAAAGTTTGGAAAGTCGATAAATGCGAATCTCATTGGGTGTAACATCAAAAATATTTGAGAGAGGAGAATATTTGAATTTCTTCCGATTGATGAAAACTTAGAAAACTTTTCTTTGTCACTTTCTATTTTGTAATTTCAACTACGTCTATTCAGGAGAAACCCGTGGAAGGCGCGCCCTTCTCCCAGAAATCTTTTTCAAAGCCGCTTCAAAACTCCTTAATAGGTAAAATTAGCACACAGTGTCATTTTGGTTTAAACTTAAATTTGATGTTAGATTTGCTCAGTTTTAATAGCAATTTGAAGTTGTGATTAGAAAACTTTCAAATTACATTATGGCGTCATTTTCTACCAGACGGAATTCTTCTGGTATTTCTTATCAATATGAACGACAGGGTACCCTGCTAACAGCATAAAGGTCATTTAATGTAAGACGCAATCAATCTTATAATTATTAAACTACAAACGTGCTGTGAATGTGCTACATAATTAATGCAAGATGGCTATTCCACAGTTTGACCTAATGTGTAGCAGCTTACGCCAACAGCGTGATTTACGACAGCAGGTCATTTATATATTATTATGTAAATAGCACATTCACATACAAAAGGGCAACATTGTGTAATATAATAAGCCTCCAGAAATGTAGTTTTCATTATTTTGTCAGATAAATAGAAGAAAGTTATTTAATTTTTTTAAATAATTAAAAAATGTTTAGTTTATTTAATTTTATTTTTTATTAAAAGTCATTAAATTTCAACTTGAAGTTACCTTTACCAGATCTTGATATTTTAAATCTAAATGTTGTGACTATGTAATTACAACTGTAAACTCGAGACTGTTTAGTTCAGAAAACTAGGAAAACTCCATGCTGTGAACTAAAATAAATATGATAGTTAGCAAACTGATTGCATATGGGAGAATTTAATTTTTTAGAGCTCACTGTTTTTGTGACTCACAACCACTTAGCATACATTAAAATATTTAAATTGACAATAATCTATATCTGTGCCTCAGAACCACAGTGTATTAAGTCATAAAAAGTAAATTTTACAGAAGAGCGATATGAAAAAGAATTAGGCCGTTTTTTACAGATATTATTTTTTATGATTTTGTTGATATGAATAATTTTTGATAAAAAAATGGACTTACTACTGTTTGACTCCAAAGTAATTTCATATCATTCGTGACTTAGCACCAACTTTTTTCCACTTTTTAGCAAATAATAGCTATATTTTTATAGTTTTTCAACTTTTATTTATTAAGTCAAGGGTAACATAAAAGTACAAGATAATGAAAATATCACCAGATGACGTGATTATTCAATAAAAGGTATTTTTGAGATACTTGAAAATTATTCCTTCATAAGGTAAGTCTTTGTAAAACTGATGGAACCGCATAGGTATCCAAGCCATTAATGTCTGCAACTTATCGTATTTTTTGTTGGCTGATTGGGTGCTTCTCTTCTGTAACTTGATCCAGTTCATCATAGATAGTATTGTTTCTGGAAACTTTTCTGTTGTAGTCAACTGCTTCAAACTCAGATGTTTCATCAAACTCAGTCTTGAAAAAAAGAAATCCTGGCTTTTTGGCTGTAAATTTTATGTGAACTACTTGCGAAATCAGAACTTTTTGGCTTTTTTTTTTGGTTTTTTTTGGCATTAGAGAATTTTTAGAGAGGCATGGTTTACTGAAATGTTTAGTCTTCAGATTCCAGACCTGTGATGGCGAACCTTTGGCTTTTGCCACACATCCTCGCAAATTGTTGCCAATCCCAGGGCCACATACTAGAAAAAGAAGACAGTTTTTTTTAATTTTCTCTTTATCAAAGAGTGTACCATATCGGCTTCCATATGGATGTGTCCCCGAAGTAAATATTTATGCTCAATTACTTTAAGGAGTGAAACTGTACGCAGAATGTGGAAGTAGCACATGATCATCTTGACATTTCTCTTTTGAGAAGGACAGTTATCACTCCATACTATGAAATGTGTCATCCTTCATTTTGGCACTGTTCTTTAAAAAGTTGATGCATTCGCGCAATATTAAAATCATTTCCCAAATATTGTCTTTTGGTCTTTCCATTACTGTAATGTGATTCGATAACTGGAAATTTGGCAATATGTTCTCTTATTTTGTTTCTAGTATTCTCACTCAATTTGTTAGCAGGTTGATGTTTTCCCCTCAGGTCGCTTTCAACTACACCGCTGCTCTGTCTTTTCTTCAAGGCTATTCGTAAAAATGTTTGAGAGATGCTTGGAATTGATAAAAAAAAATTCTGACGAACTCTAGTTTTATTGCCATTCAATGGCACATAATATTGCAGCGAATGCGTTCTTCTTGAAATAGATTCTGGATTTCTACAGCGAGCTTTTTGAATAGATTTCTCCTCAATTGAAGAACATATGAATTATTTTTTATGATGGTTCGAATTTTCTGAATTCCAGAAGTCTTTATGAATGCGTTGCCTATCAGCTTCAGTAATTTTTTGCGTACATATCATCTTACAGGATTCTGAGAAACATGCCCGTTTCACTTCTTTCTTGGTCACAATTTTATTCTTGCTTGACAAGTATTCCTCTCCTCCAGCTCTTTTCTTTTACCTGATATTTTCTTCCAATTTTGAGGTTTACGCTGCTTTCTTCCTTCTTTTTTTTTGAACTCGACTTGTATCATCCATCACTTCATCATTTCCTATTGATGAATTATTGCCATCAGAACTAGTGTTTGTTTCTAGGGGTATATAATCATCATCTTCCTCGTCTTCTATAGCTGGGTGATCGTTGTTTTTATCTGCTTCAATAGGTGTGTATTCGTCGTTTTTAATGGCTTCATTGTCCATTTCTGCTTCCTCAATTTCATTACTGTAACTTAAAGCATGGTCAAGTTTCTCGCTTGACTTTAAAGCTATAGGAGATTCAGAAGCAACGATTTTGATATTGCTACCAGAAAGTTGCTCATCTAAAAAGCCTTTCATCACAGGGAAGGATTAGAACATCCAAAGCACTAGATGGAAATAATACAGTAGCAGTTTGTTTCTGTTCGCCATCGGTATTACTCTCACGAAAATCGCTGACGTTAATGCAGAAATAAAATTTTTAGCTATATCTTCAACAAATGATATTATTTTATGTGTCCATTCTGTATTTTGGTCGTCAAAACATGTCACAATCTTCTTGTTGTGTATTCCCATGGAAATCTGGAATGTAAATTCCTAAACATGTTGTTGTGGTAATTTCTTCCGACACAATAGCACCATCTAAGCAGTTACAAAATATTAATGTTAACCCTGATTGATTGCTCATGCCTATTAAGGTCTTAATTTCTTGTTTTACAACTTTTAATTAATATTATGGACCCTTGATAGGTGTTAGGTCCAGCTCTTGAGTATTATTGAAATAATTTTCATACTTCTAGATGACATGTTCAATTTTCAATTATTATAAACTCAACTTACACTAATCAGTCGTATTGAAGATTACTTTGAAAATAGCAAACACGCTTTAACAAACACGCATAGGAATCGCACTAACTGTTGGAACCAACTGATATCAGGTGGACATAATATCAACTGGCTCTGAAGTAACACGTATGTACAATCATTTCTATTGGACTAAGCATACTTTTTTCGCAAGCATCTCAAATACAAAGAGTATTAAATGGACATAATACTCTTTTGTTCTGAACGGACGTGGACTTAATATTATTTGAAATTGACTTAAGAGATTTCATAACGCAAATCCTCAGAACCAAAAGGTAAATAAAGGGACATAATATTGTCTGGCACTCACCTACCATGTAGATAATATCAGGTCTACATGGACTTAATTCTTTATGTGAACAAAGCTTTCAGAGCCAATAGATATTGTAACGGACATGATATTGTGTGGTTCTGTGACATCATGCACTTAATACTGATAAGTCCTGGCGGTAATGCAGATTTTAAACACGCATCCTCCAGCCATACTGTATTATTCGGACTTGATATTGTATGGCTCCAGGATAAACTGTAGTTGATACCAAAACCTAACTACGTATTTTGCTTAATAAATCTTTGAGAGAGATATAGAAATTACCATCTGATAGAGCAGGACACAAAACCCCAGAATATATAAAACTCGGAATTTTTGAAAATTTGCACTTAATACCCTATGGTTCTGAGGTACAAAACTGTAATATTTCAATAAGCTTTTACTTCTCATGACAGTTTATTCCCATCAGATAATAATCCCTGGCTTTATTCAATTACACTAGGACTTAAAAACGTAAATAGATAACTAAACAAACGAGAATCAATCATAAAATATTTAAATATGTGTGATATGTAAAGAAATTCTAATGAGATAACAGGTCAGGGACCCAAAATATTACATATAACAAAAATTGTTATTTGCACTATATTAGCAGCAATGGGCGACCTTGATTGAGGGTAAGAAAACATTTATGCAACTTGGATTTGTTGTAGACCCTTTTACATGGAAAGAATGTACCCTAGGAATGTCAGTTTACAAAAGTAAATGTAAAATAAGACTTTCAGAAGGATTTTTTACGAACGCTATGTTTAGGTGCTTACTTTAGACATTGGGTTTAGTGCAATTATAAATTGCTATTGCATTATTATCTTTAGTTGATTTAAAAACAATTAGTTTATTGCTTTACTTTATCAGCTTAAAAAACAAGTATTTAGTTTATTAATTTATTTAATTATATCATTGTAAGTTCCTTTGACGGTAGTATGTCTCAAGAAAAAAATTTAATAATGTATACAACACACTTCGTAGAAGGAAGAACTAATATTTTGAACAATCAATACAGTAGATACGTGTTTACCGCTTCTTCTTTTTTTTTGTAAAGTCATCATTGTGTGTTCAACGATATAAACTTTTCACAAAAGCAAAAGTGACATTAATAGTCCGTTCCCGTCTATATGTTGATTGAAGTCCAATGTATTAAACGTTATATGTTTTTCTATGTGAAAAGAAAACAAACTAACAAACAAAAAACGACAGTAACTTTCGGTTTTCGTGAAACAAGAAAAGACAAAACTAGCACGCACAACACATAATAATACCTTTTTTCAAGTTTTTTCCACACTCTATCAAATATTTTCAAACTCTACAAACGAAGGAAACCCTTCAGTACACACTGTGACAAAATGATTTTTTCCCGTATCTTGCTTCAACACACCAGTTTGTCATTTGTTTACCAATATAAAAATTTTCGGTCGTATATCATACTCTTGTGACAACATGAAGAAATCGTTATGTATGAAAAATAAAGAGGTCCCGCCGACAAGAAAAGTTTGCTTCTCGAGGGGCTCGTTATTTAATAAAATAATTAACTTAAAGTTAAAAGATTAGTGCCAAGCTACAATAAACAGTCATTTCCAATTTAGCTAAATTAACAAACAGAGAAGGGAAAATTGTCTTCGGACACGAGATTAAATTAGGTTAAAATGAAGCCTAAATAACATTTCGGATAAAGCGGTGATGAATGACTTGACACCCATAGGCGCTGCTTATGCTATAATATTTTAACTTGCAACACGATGTTATTAAGAAAGGAAATTTATTGGGATCCTTAGATAACTTTGTAAACTTGGTCTTAAAGACATATCAGCTACAAACTGGAAAGCAATCAATCCCATGTGGTGTTCTGTAATTACAAATAACATTTCAGACCGTCCTACAAATTCTACGACAAAGATTCGCCCCTGTTAGTTCTGTTGATTATAACATATTGTTGGCAGTAAATGGAACAAAAAGACACAGTTTATAGCAACAATAAGAGAAAATTAAACCTCCTGCTTTGTATTATAAGTGCGCTGAATCTCTAAATCAAATAGGATTATGCAGAAATGACTTTTTGTTATCTCGCACGAAAAAATATACCCAAATACTTATTATACAACATAAATCTTACAGTAAGAGTTATGAATTGAAATTAAAATTCCTATAAAATCTGACCTAAATTTTTTTAATACAAAATAAATTTATCCCCAAAAAGTACTATAAGCACCAACAATAAACGAAGAAAATGAAATTGTTGTAATCCGAGCAATTGCTGCGAATCCCCATAACGGACAAAGAAGTTTCAGTGGAGAATTGCAGATTAGCCAAACCCTACTAACCGCATTCTTAAGACAAATGTTTTTCATCACAGTGGCTGTCTTGTTAAAGCTTTTAATGAACAAAACCTACTGGAAAGATTGAAATTTTCCAGAATTAATTTGAAAACATTTATTTGTTGATTTCTCATTAACTTTTCTTTAAAAATATTGTATGGAAGGGGGTATCCAAAACAATTAATTTTATTTGAAAGTTCCAATACATCAGGAACGTTTCTAAAATACATGACACTTAAATTTTTATTCCATTTCTTCTAGCTTGTTCACTAGTACGATCATAAATCTCGTTCATAACAGTAAATTTATATTGCGTTCGGTTTTGGATGGAATGATATTGGAAGAAATCGTTTCATTGATTACTATTTTCTCCGAAAATGTGTAACAAAAGAAAACGTACTTGATTTTGTAAGAAAGGTTTATCTTAGTCCGTGGGGAGAAAATTCGTTTTCATTTATTTATTAAATCATATTTTTTATATACAAAACAATAACAGCTTGTAATTTCATTTAGAAAATATTATGTTTTTGTAGATACGACGCAATTGATTTAACATTCTGTAAAGTTATTTTTCTTTTGTTTCGTTTCTTCTGTTTTTCACTTTGATATTCTCCAGTTTTAGAAAGTTGCTGCATAATTCAGCTTGTTTCTTTATATCGCATTATGGAAAGTTATTATTGCTAATGTAACCTGATGTAACATAGCAACATAAATTTAATTTTCATTTAAATATAGAAATTTGAAGAATGGTAGCATTATAAGTAATATTAATAATACTGTTCATAATGAAATACCTCATCATATTACAGTGGTTCATATTACATTTGATAACTAATTTTTATTAATAGTGATTGATGCCTTGCATTGGTGGAAATAGTTATTTATGTAACAAGAGCGAAACATAAAATATTAGACGTAAGTTCGAAAGTTTCAGATAGTCAAAATTCTTTATCATTCGATAAAACACATCTCTAGTTTCACATAAATAATTGAATTTTTAATCAGCACAGTAGTGTTTTGCAACTAAAACAAACTTAAAACTTGCTGCTTCACTATTCTAATAAAAATCTTCCGTTATTGAGGTTTGGGTATCCACTTTATTTGATCTTTAGCCCAGTTCGATGTAGATACCTTAGACTTTCCCCGTACATCACCTCGTTTTTACCAAAAAATTCTGATTTGTGATTCCTTAGACTTTTCCCGTACATCACCTCGTTTTTACCAAAAAAATTCTGATTTGTGATTCCAAAAATATGCAATAATGTTATCATGACGAGTCATAACAGAGACTATACCAAAATGACTTTGTCATCATTAACATTGCATTACCATTGTGAAAACCACTGCGCTGGTCCGGTTTCTTCAATAAATAGAACTCGACCCGGTTTCTCTAGTTTCATTCTACTTATTCCCTAAAAGAACCCAATGTTTCTCAATGGTACGTTTTTTGGCTCTAAAATTATCTCTTATAAACCATTGCCTGATTGTTTTGGTACTCATTTCGCGTTGATCAATCTCTGGAGGTTGTGTCTCTAACTTGCGGCACTTAGTAAAAGGTTCTTCTAATGTCTGTGGTCCATGGATTTTTCCGTGGATAGTTTTGTTAACATTGTTAAAATAACTACTGAACCTTAAACTGAATTAGTAAAATTTTCAATGCCATAATCTACGTTTTTGAAGATAATCGAATTATTAATTTGCACGTAATGTAGGAATGGTTTGAGACACGTCAGAATTTAATGGGGAAAATCAAAAGATTGTGCTTTATAATTGTTTTACGAATACCGAAAGACAAAAATAACTAGCGCGTTTTATTTCATTTCACCACTTGGGAGTGCGTTGATTTAGAAATTTTAATGGTCGTTTTCAGACCAAAATAGAAAGTTTAGGAAAGTGTTACGGACAAAACTGGGATTAGTGCTCATCGGGATTGCAACCATGTATAAAATCGGTACGCCACTTGTAATGGTAGCCTTTATACAGTCGAAGACGGATCGTGGGCGAGGAAAGCTTAGAGCAAGCGGTAGACGGTAATAATACTGCAAGAATCTTAAGGGTTTCGAGATCTAAAGGGCGCCAGCTGCAGTAGAAAAACGGTGACCTAATTTCGAATGGAAGACCCTACAACTGATCTTCGTATTTAGGTCAGCAGGCGAGACATCTGTCAAGGTCGAACCGCAGGTTCGAGTGATATCTGAATAAACGAAATAGAGGTTGTACTGCACTTTCTTTAGATACTTACTGTCTCATTGAGAAATTAATCTAATAATATCTCCGTATGTGAAGGTCAACGTCACCTGGTTCCGGAACAGCTGATTCCTGAAATACTCTATAAGTATGCTTATAACACAATAAAAGTCAAAAGATAAATTCATAACATCTATAAGCATACAACGACAGGTTCCTATTAACTAAACAATAGTATAAAGCTTTTCGCCACTGTGGAACGATATATATAACAAGAAAGACGATACGGTAGTTTACTGAAAGCTCGCTATGAATTTGTTTGGTAGGTCCGCTGGGGTAACGAGGTTTTTGAGAGATGCGTTACGATAGCGACACGTCTGGTACATTCCAGGGATTGTCAATAGGATATGTGCCGATGACGGAAATTATTCGCGATGTTTTCACTCAGGAAAATTATCACTTTACTAGAAATTAGTCAACCACTTGAACCACTTCTCAATAATTCGCGAAATTATTCTAAGTCCAAACTTCACATATTAAGAACACGGAAGACGCGTGTTTCTTCGTCAACAACTCTTGTTGAACTACTCGGAGTTCTTTTGAGGAATGCCCAATTTCCAGCTCCCCGCAAGGGCGGGTCTAGCAAATTATTGGATGGTCGGCATACATGACAACATGGCAACCAATAAAATAATACGAGAAATTCGAACGTTGCACTCTGCAATTATAGCAAAATAAATCTTGTCCGGGCCAGACAAAGTGACAGTTTTATGGTTTAAAGGAGCATAAAACTAAAAGATAATATTGCAAAACTTTTTAGATTGCTAAAATTAAATCTGAAAGATACAAATCTGGAGGTAGTTTTATTCTATGCATAGCTCTAATTTATCTCTAGTTTAGCATCGAGAAAATATTTTTATAAGAGAATTCTAAACGAAAATAATGTTCCCAAGTCATAAATCTAATAATGTCAAGGGGCATTAAACCAAGGGACTTTTATGCTACAGAAAGACGATAAAATTAATTTCTAAAAATAATAACTTATTTACAATAGGAAAAGATTGAAAATACAAAGAAGATATTTTGGTAATTACAGAAGGTAATAACGCGTTAAGGGAAATTTCAATTATTTCTGTCTGTCAAATTGACAGTTTGCATTAGAAGCAATTAGACGTCATTAGTTTGTAGGTTAGGTACGTCGTGTTGACATGCTTATGTCTAAGCTACGCTCTACAAAAGAATTCTACAGCTTACTGGGAACTGAGATTTTAATGATCGCTTGTTATAAATAGAACGTGAAACATGATAATACGTTACACATACACTACAGTTTAGCTGAGTATCGCTTATATGCAATAGACGTATTTAGTGATGACGTCAAAATTCAAATATCGATTCCAAACAAAGCTAATCTCTTAGCTATGGTAGTTACGTACAGCCCACGTTGTATATGTTAACCAATAACTACGTTAGTTACATCCTAGCATTTAAATTTGTTTAGAATCAATCAGGCCGCGTGACATCACACTAAACACGTCTATAGTAAACCAAATGCAGTTCCGATTACCGTCGAGGGTAGCCGAAATGCCTACGAAACAGTGTTACTCAGCAAAATCCAACAGATGATGCCAAAACATTTTTTGTAATGGAGGATAGCTCAGTACCGCAGCTGATACTTATTTATTTAGAATTTTTGTAAACGTATTAGGATTTATTTGTACATTGTGGTATTATACAGGGTGTTTCCTAACGGTGATAAAAAACTTTAATAAATAATTTGTAGGCTAATTATAAGTAAGAATTTCATATAAACAAGTGTCCTAATGCACCCCTTCCGCGATACAGGGTGTTAAAATTTATAGCAAAAAAATAACTCTGTCTTTGATCATTCGTATAGATTTGGAATAGAATGTAGTATATTCCAATAGAATAAAGCCAGCGCCAAGCTGTCGCCACGATGTTGCTTCATCGATAAAGAAGCGACAAAGACACCTGCCAGAAGAAGAAAGAAGAATGATCAAAAATGTATATGTAGGAATTCAGGAAACACCAACAAAGAGTTTATCTGAGGAAGGAAAGAATTAGTAAGTTGTTGATGAAGATAACAAATATGCCATTCGAAGAAAAATTTATACATTCTATTTTTGCAACGTGCTGCCTACAGTACAAAAATTATGTAAGGTATCAAAGCAGACGAAGATCTATCTAACTTATCTCGACGTGTACATTTAAAAGTACTTGAAGAGATGAATTTTTTCTACAGCAAACGAGTCATCACAATGAGCTACTAGAAAACGCAGAAATTGCTTTCCGTCAAGTTGTTTTAAGAGAGTGATCTACAGGGTTAAAATATATATATATATAATAGTAAAGCGTACTGGCAATGATAGTTTATATCTCATACGAAAGTTATAAAACGACCTACCAATATATTGCTTTCTTTTTCCTACGAGGAGCAAAATTCCAGTGTGTGCAATTGTTATTATGACGTCACTGCCTAGAATTTTGAGACTATGGTATAGACAAAAATTTGCATTTACCAATTCTATGCTATTGCCGAACTCAGCAGTTATTTCTGTGAACGACGATTAGTCCTGTCGAGTAAATTAGTCAAAAAATATAAATGTTTTTGATTTACTCTTTTACAGTAAAGTAATAGCAGCAGTAGTAGGAGAATAATAGTAAAATTGTGGAGAGGCTTTTTATGCAAATAGGCCTTTAGAGATATTTTTTACTAATTTCTTCTATACACTTCTCTTGCCTTAATAGTTCCACTTGCGACACTTTTGTAGGGTTTGTTGTTCAAGAGTTAACGTCTCCCATAGGTATTAGAGTAGTAGCAAAACAGCCGAATACTTCAGACTTATATGGAAATAAGAGAGTCTTTTAATAACAACGAAAAAGTAAAGACAGATGGACTTACTGCAAATGACTTAATAGTGTTTTGTCACATTAGCTAAGCGTCGTTTGCCTCTGTTTTCAGTAAAATCTGTTTCTCTTCTAGTTTAGTTTACAAGGTACGCTACTATCATTTTTTAGGAACACTTGTGTTTCTCGAAAATCGGTTTACTTTCATACTCAACTTCTGATCTTAAAATTTGCAGATATTTCACTGACATTACCGGCAAAGATTTACTGTTGTGCCACAGCAGGTTTGACACTATATAAAACCATTGGCAGTAACGGTGGTGAGTACACACACTTTATTGCTGTTAAATTTAGGACACTTCCACCTAAAATAAGAAACATGTGCAAACTGTCGCGTTTGGATTTTTTCTTTACTTGGATTTTTTTGAATCACAAAGCTTACCAATATTTATATCACTGGTGAAGGTGAATTAAAGATCCGCAATCTCAAGACCTACAAGATAATTTTTAATGCCAAACTTTAGGTTAAGAATTTTAAAAACTAATAAATTAGACTTAGTAATGAGAATTTGAAATTGGAGATTAAGAGTTGTCTTTGAAGCTATGTAAATCCGTACAACTTTCTGTTCCCTTTTTTTTTAATCTTTGGACGCTTTTTCTTATTGTTCCAAAGTGTTTTCTTTCATTCTAACCAAAATTGAATACTGCTCAGAACTATACATCAGAACAATACCTTAATGGTGACTAATTTATTTTTATGAGTTTTTTAACTCTGTGAAGACGTGAAATTTTACTTCTGATGAAATGTTTCTTATTTGCAAAGGTTTTAGCTTCTAACCATAATCGGAAGGGTATTGATAATGTAAAAATTGCCCAAAGATTTTTTCGACCTCTAGATATGAGTTAGCAAAAGGTCCAAAACCGAGGAAATAAATTGCAGTTCGATATCTTATGACTGATTATGTTTGGAGATTTTTCTAGAAACGGAAACACAAAGTATTTAGAAAACGCACAGTTGGGTTAATCTCAAATAAAGTTTTGAAAGAAAATAAAGAACTCGAACAGGATCTGAACAATTTTGCCAAGAAAAGAAATGATAGACTTTAAATGAAAACCAAAAAGAAAATAAAGATCCAAATAGAAAAGGCAATAAAAGAAGCACAAGCGTATTTATGATAAATTCTTATTTGGTTATTAATTGTGCATTAGATTTTATACAAGATTGAGACGCCTACCCTACACCAAGCGTATTAGTGTTAGCCTCCTTCACATTTATTCTGTTAGGTTCGGGTTTTAATCCTGTGGTCGACTGTCCCCATTAAAGTTTTTCATGGATTTTCTTAATGGTCAAAACTGAAAGTGTAATTTCCACGAACTTACGTAATTATTTGTTGTTCATTATTACTTTCGCCTTTTCAATAAATCTAGTTCTTGGTTAAAAAGACCCATTTATTTTCTATAAATATATGTACACGGAAAATCTATTACTCCTACTATGCATTATTCACTAATGGGCTGTTTATTACACATATATTATATATTTTTATACAGTTCATTAACGCCGAGGTGTTATAACGCAACTGTTGCATTAATGATGCGACGTCTGTGCCGTTTCGTATTAGGCTTAAATATTTCTCGAGTTAACCGTTACACAGAAGTGGACATGTTTACATTTACTTTGTTATAACGAGTATCTAGAAAATATTTACGTCAGGTTGGCTGTGAATATAAAAGCATATTTTTTTGCCTGTACACTACATATGTAGCTAAATCATAACATAACACTTTAATTACCGATTTATAAAAATGTAACTTCTCACTAAAATTGACAATTAAACGCATCAAAACGACATACGTTCTTATATCCACGGCTAACTCTTAACATAAATGAAGACGCAAGTGAATGAAGGATTCATGTCACAAATAGTTTATTTTGAGAAAACAGCCTCGAAAGTTTTTTAAACAGTACTTTTTTGTGTTACAAAAAAATAAAACAAATTAAGTGGGGTTTAATAGACTTTTATTATAGAATTTTAGTAACATATGAGAAAAAAAAATCAAAACCAACTTTGGAACAGAAGTAAAAAAAAAAGTCACATATATCCTTTATCAACTAAGAAACTTAAACATATTAGAATTGACAATAAATGAAATAAGAATTTATGTCTCGTTTTTATAAATTATTTTGGGCTTTATGCAGTCTTCCTTGTAGTTTTTCCGGTTTTTGGTTGAACGTTTTTATTTTCGGAAATAATGTTTTCATAAAAATATTTGAACTCCTTGTCAAAGGTAGACTATTTGATCTTGTAAACTGGAAAGCTTTTCATCAGATATCTTATTCTTCTTTTTTCTAATATGGGCTAGAGTGTAATTCTCTGATGCAACTTTTTGGCATCCAGATTTCAAAATATTTACCTGTAAAAAAGGTGTGTGTTCATCTAAAGTATTTTTATACGAATATGATCCATATTCAGTAACACGGACCCATTTGATACCATCTCGAAAAGGCACTGGTTCATGTAGAATATTTTTTTTCCTGTGAATCAAATGAAGTTTTTCGGATATCTCGTCAATATTCTTAAAATGATGTTTCATATTAAATACTACCGAGTTTTTGACACTAGCAGATTTTATGATTGTTCTGTACGTTTCAGGGGTAAAAATATTTTCATACTTTCGTAATACTTTTTCAATACGGCCAAAGTCTCTATCCGAGTCCATATATGAATGGCCTACTTCTGGAAATTTATGATCGATAGTTTGCAAATATCCTTTAAAAATGAAATACTGATAAAGTGTGATCAGATTAAAGTTCTTGTTTTGTCCACTGCAGGAATCTGACCATATGATGAGATGTTTAATACTGTTTTGCCTAGCAGCACTAAATAGCTGAATGAATGTATGAAGGCAGCTACCTATCTCTAAGCTACCTTTGGTAGCAATGTTTTCGGTCCATGTAAAAAAAATGCTTGATCCCCAGATTTTGATACTGTGTGCATACCGAAGTTATACAACCAGAGTTGCCTCAAATAGAACGCTTTGGACGTAGACAATTTTGGCAAAAGCAATGTCTGTTGTAAATCCATTGTGAGATAAGCTGTATTATCGTTTGTTTCAACAAAGTTTCTATCTCTTCTTTGTTGTTCAAATGCATACTTGTAGTTCTCTTTATGCTCGATATCATCCAAACCAGCATCACAAGTACTGCAGGTATCGCTTTTAGGTTGCCCGAAGGGCAGATTAAAACGGGTTGAAAAAATATTGTTGTAATTACATTTTTTTATAAAGTACTTTTCTGGAAGGTTTTGCTCCTTGCACCAATCAATATATAAATTGTACATTTTTGTTAAGTTTAGAAAAGGTGATAAGTACTTTTTGTTTAAATTTCTATTCCTTGAATAATGAGATTGGTCTGCAGGAAACTTTTCAATGTGAGTGACACCACAGTTTATCACTTCATTTGGAATTTTGTGTGGTCTGTTCTGGTGAACACCTCGCTTATCAAGGGATGGTGCCGATAAACCACTTTTAAGTTTATTCTGAATGAGCTGAATTTTTTTGAAGGTAATTTCGTAGAGTGAACATATTGCAGTTTTACAAACTTTCAAAACTTTTTGATTGTATGTAACTGTATACTTAAACGAGAATGATTTTGATTTTTTAATGTTTTTTCGATGACGTTGGACAGGTTGAATGAAAATGCTTTTAAAGAGAAGTGCATTTTTTGAGTTTTGATCTAGCTGGTAAAATCTTTTAAATATTGTTGTTCTTGCTTCTTCGTCAAAATTTTCGTTGCAGTTGAGAGTGCATTTTTTTGGCATAAGAAACCTAGTTCAACTTTTTTGACGGAACTAGCTTTCCTTTTTGGTTAATATAGCTTTCTCCTTTTTGTCTAGCCTTTGCTGATTTGTATGTTTTCCAGTTGTCTAAGTTCCTTTGTCGCCTCCTAGATGTTTTTTCAGGCAACTGGAATATCTTCTTTTGAACTTTTTCGATCCATGCATTATTATTTTTAGTAATCAGTTTATTTACATCTTTACTATTGATTATTTTACTTCCTTTTTCTTTATTTTCCAGCATTTTTAAAGTCTTTATCTGGTCTTCGATGTTTTCAACGTCATTATGAATGATCTTTCTTGACTTTGTTGATAGGAATCCTTTTCTGGATTTCAGTTCCTTTGAATAATCCAAGTCGCTGTCGTCAGAAGTCTCATATAAAGTATCTGGTACATAATCATCTGAAGAACCGTTGTCAGACCAATCTAAAAAGAAACAAAATAAAAACTTCTTCAAGTTTTCAATTGGACCAGCAAAACTTACCTAAATCTGCCTGTTTTACAGGATTAATTGTATTATCCTTTTTGCTTATTATCATACTTTCTTTTTCATTATTTCCCGGCGTTTGTAAAGCTACCTGGTCTTCGAAGTTTTCCAGGTCATTATTTATTTTTTTTCTATTTTTAATTGCTCTGCATAATCAGAATCAGTATTGTCAGAAATCTCATCTGAGCCGTCTAAAACAACAATAACAAAATATGTACCTCATCAAGTTTTTATTTAAACTATTGCAACTTACCATAGGAACTTTGTTTTACAGGGATAATATTAACTTTGCTAATAAACCTTTCTAGAGAATTATTATTGTCACTTTTGGCTGGGCTCCTGCTGTCATCTGAACTATTGGGACCTAAAAACAAAAGAAACACACTGTTAAAAGAAAATATTTGTTTGCAAGTTTATTTATTTATCATTTTGCTTTCTGTACTAAACGGTGAAAAACCACCGCAAAACTTAAACGTGAATAAAACGCAATAATATTTTTTTGGTTATATTTTAAATAAAAGCAGCTACAACTTTTATACTTATCCTTATTAGTCTGTTCTTTTGCAAGTTTTAAAATTAGCATGCTTCTTGCCGACATATTAGCACTATTCTTTACTTGCACTGCACACATTTAAGTCTTCCATCGCGTAAAAACTATAAAAATGTAGAGCACAAAACCATCAGTACTGATACATTTCTAACCTAACATTGTGGTGCAATGTTCATTTTGTTAATATTTTTACAGGTTTCTAACTAATTTACAATGGATAAAAGATTCATGTAGCAATAATTTGAAATGTTAGTGAATAAGGGATCTATGATCAGAAATCAAGCGTACATAAATCTTTTATCCATTAAGTTTTGTTAAAATTAGATTAACATAGATCCTTTATCATCCCGTAACTTTTTAATTTTATACAATAGAACTACGAAA